>RXON01002762.1:0-33288 GCA_009667805.1 Leptobrachium leishanense | reverse complement strand
AGGAGGGAAATAGACTTGATGTGGGGGATGAAGGAAAGAGCAGAGTCAAGTGTAACTCCAAGACAGCGAACTTGGTTTGATGGGGAGATGGTGATACCCTCCACCGTGATAGAGAAGTCAGGAGGTGGGGAGGCATTGGAGGGAGGAATAAGTAGGTTGTTGAATGGAATAGGGTCCACCATTAATACTCAACAACAAACACTTGACATTTCTAACAAGTCTTTTTGAGGAATTAGATTCAATTCTCTTTCATGCATCGTGATTGGCTGCCTCTCTGCTTCCTGTACTTTGAGGGATCTAAAGCAGGAGCCCCTGTATTTTATATTCCGTTTTTTGTGCCCGTTGCAAAGTGATGATTTGATATAGGAATCTGTTCTAAAGTTTCGGTTATTTCCTATGTTAATCATTGCAGCAAAAAGTGATTCACCGTGTCCTGTACTTTCCACTTATAACCACCTCGTCGAGTCCATTGTTCAGAATCATAAATGGTTTATTTGTCAGAATTTGACCTTTTATCGACATGACAAAGTGATAACTGCGCAAGAAAAGTAATGGACGCCCCAACCTTTTCAGCCAGGGCAGGTTTATTGTTGAAGGTCCATCTGTTGATTTGCCCCACAAACCATTTCCAAGCTTAAAAATATAAAAAAAGTCAATGGGGAGGGTCAGGGAGAGGAGCCAAAGCCTCGCTTCTAGGTGTACATCCAATAAACCTGCCCTAGGAGATAAAGCTGGGGCGCCCGTCCCGTCCTTTGTCCAGTTATCCCTGTTTTATGTCGGCTTATGGCGATAGAAAGTCTGATGCCAAATTCTGACCGATAAACCATTTATGATCCTCAACTATAAATATCATGTGACAGTTCAAAAGGGATGGAACAGGACACGGTGAATCACTTGGAGTGTGCTGACTCCCATTTGTCGTTCTGATATCTATGTGGGGGAGAGTGCACCTCCATCATTTTATGTTTTTTTGGGTGTGATATAAAATAGGAATAAGGCCGGTGCTAAGAGAAACTCCTTGTGTCTCGCCTGTCAAACCATGGGTCTGCTCCTACCCAGTTCCCTCAGCCTCCAGTAACTTTTGCCTGAAATTAACACTCGCCAGTCACCCTCCTGACCCTCCCTACTTCCTAAAACGTCCAATTCCCCAACTCACCCCCGAACTGTCAATGGTGTCTACAAACTCCGTCCTTTGTGACCAACTCCTAGATCTTCACCACCTTCAGTCTCAATCTCGGGATCACAGACTCTGAGCTGTCTGACTACAATTCCCAGGATTCTTTAAGTGCAATTAATAATAATATGGCCAGAAAATGGGACTTCCCTTTCCAAACATCTAGGGGGCTGGTCAGAGTTTGAGATCCTGCGTTGGTCTCCTCTGTGGAATCTGAGCATTAATAGTCTAGATTCTGGAAGAATTATGGACATGCAGGTTTATGGTTATTTTGGAGTTACTGATGGGTCTAATCCAGGGGTCAGCAACCTTGGCTCCCTAATGTTTTGGGAACTACATTTCCCATGTGGCTCAGTCAGCCTAATGTGTGACTGAGCATCCTGGGAAATGTAGTTCCCAAAACATCAGGGAGCCAAGGTTGGTGACCCCTGGTCTAATCCATGGGCTCCTCTTCTCCCAGACCATTCACTTCTGCATTCTGAGGTCATTGGTGACCGACGGGTGGGATATTCAAGTCCTGCCTGCCTAGTGACACTTGTGTGGACTGAGAAGACTCTCCCACTTTGCACGACCATTTTGGTCAAATTGGGGCTGCAGGGATGGGGAGAAGGTGGGGAAGTCCACGCAACATTAATCTACACATAAAAAAACAACAAAGCTATCCAAAAACGACTGCAATAAGAGAAATTCTAAAAACAATAACTTTATTGAGCGGCGTTAAACAATCACATACATAAATACACAAGCAGGGAAAAGGTACAAAAAGTGCATGAATCCAGACCGAATGCATCCGTTAATCTGCCACAAAACCGCCGAATCTATCCGAAAAAAGACAGCAAGCCGCCAAACATACCGCTGACCAGCCACTGGAAAAAGCTGACCAGCCACCGAACGGGGTAAAAAAAAAACAAAAACGCAACTTTTAAAAGGTGTTTGCAATAAAAAATACAGCATGAAAGTGCCTGGAAATAATATATAAGGTTCTACGAATAATAAAAAAGTCTGTTACAGGAAAAAAAAGGTAATAAAAAAAAATCTGAAAAAAAATTGCAGAAAAATGACAAGAAAATCCTAAAAAATAAGTAAATAAAGAGACTTTTTGCTGCAAATGAAAATAAATGGTTGAATAAATATTTAATAAAAACGGGGATATTTTTAACATTGAAACCTATGGGATTCGCCTGATTAAACCTGCCGAATGAAACCAAACAGCAGGGCATTTCACTGACAGTCTATCTTCACTATATTCTGTGTGTTATTTTGGAGGTGAGGACGACTTCACCAAAATCCTGACACGCCGGGGTGCATCATTAAAAACCAACCTGCAACAAAAGGCCTATTCAGAGAAAGGTGAAACTCAGGAGAATGACTGGAGAAGTGAAAATTCAAGGTCAAAATAGCCAAACCAGAAAAATTCTCCCATTTATCTCACTTTCCAAATCGGCTATTTGCTAGATTGTTCATTCTCCTGGCAATTCTTCTGGTTTTCACCTTTCTCTGAATAATCCTGCTAGTGAGACTCCTTACCAAACCACACTCTCTGCCAGCACAAAAGGAACTTTTTTGGGTTAACAACCCAACTGCTTAAAAGCAAAAGACTTTATAACTCTAATAACCACTAGGTGGCAGCAAAGTCTGAGAAATCCCCTATACACTGGACTTGATTTATGTACTGGTGCACTACACACTTTTGGCCACTAGAGGGCAAAAGAATTGCCAATAATTTACACAATTACTGCATTTACTCTGCACATTTATTACAAACTGCGTTTTTGTTTTATTCCTTATAAACGCTATTGTTGCCACGTGATAAGCACAGACTACAAGATTATCTTTTTGAAATTATTTTTATTGCGTTTTGATATTTTAACTTTCTTTTAAGTTTGTGTTGAATACACGGATATCCTGAAAAGCACAGAGCACCTTATGTCGCACGTATTGAAAGCTCGAATCATCTATACGGCTGTGCAAATATTTATACTTGAGCATCGCCACAATATATACACCATAATTAAGCGTGCAGCGCCAGACAGATATGTTTTAGATTGTAAGCTCTTATGGTCAGGGCCCTCTTCGCCTCATGTATCCATCCCATGTTTGTTTATTTGTGTCTTGTTCCCTTTGGTTACTGTAAAGATCTGCGGAAACTGTAGGCACCATATAAATGATGATAATGGTTCTGCCCAGGTTCCAACCATTCCCTGCGGTGACACCAAGCGCACATTGAAGTTTGCAGCTCTTATTTTACCTGAAATATACCCGACATAAGGCCTTATTCCCTAGTTTGCGCTAACATGGGGACATTAACAGGGAAAATCTGTGCCTGCAGGTTTCCCCGTAGCGTCCCCATTTTAGCGCGACATTCCAAGGCATGCGCCATTGGGATATCGGTTGGGATACTCGCCATAGCGCTTCTGCGTCACCACAAGTATCACCTCCAGGAGTCCATAGGACCGCAAGCCCTGCACGATATTGCTCTAGCGAGATTGAGCAGCGACGCAGTGTGATCGCAGAGGGAGAATGCGGACTATTTGTTGCCAGTCTCACTCTGCTCCCGGCGACAAGAAGCCGTGGATCAGGCCACTGTTCTCTCCGCGGGATGAGAGGGGAGTATGGGATTTATTGGGGGGTTTAGGGGGTGCTAAAGGATTTTGGAAAAGCGGAATCATTTAATACGAGCTTTTAAAAAGGTGTTAAAATGTTGTAACTGGTTATTAGCGCCAATACCTTACTTATCCTGACGCTAATTACTGATTGCGCATCCTATACTTAACATGGGGAACGCAAAGTACAGTAAGCTCGCAAAATCACTGTTGCGCTACCTGATTTCTCATGGGTTTAGAGTCAGGAAGGTTATATGGGAGGCATGCGTTAAAGTCACTCATCCTGGCGCTAACGCTTGCTTATTGAGGCGCTACGTTAACATTCACTATGGAATAAAGTCCTAGAATTGTATTTATATAGACATCCCAGATACAATGTGACGGTGCGATGATCTCACAGAGGATTCTATGACAAGAATTTCGTCAGCGCTGAGCAAAGGATGACAGGAAGGATCAGAGAATAGCGCAGCGTGCCGCTTCCGCTGGTGCAAACGCTCTTGATGGCGATAGTTTGTCCATTGGAGCTTGAAGTCTTATATCCCAAATCACAGACAGTCTTGGAGGCGCAACCACGAATCGCCAAAACACTGGGAACACTTCCTGATGGGGAAAAAAAAAGAGTTGTTGCAATTAAAAACTGTTAATTATAGAGATAAAAATCGACTCCGGCTATAATCACGTGACCTACCATCATGAGAGGCGGAGCGTGTGAGAGGGGGAGGGGAAGTGGGGGGTGTCTTGTCTATTGCCTTTTCCAAATTTTTACTTTTGAAAAAAAATAAAGTATCAGATGAGCTTTTTTTGGGCTTATTTCCAAGTGGCTGGATGCTGAGGGGGGGGGGGCATTACCGTTTCCCTTCAGGTCCTCCTTTTCTTATTGATGCAGACATTAAAGGAATACTCTTATAAGCCCCACCCCCTTCTTTTTTGCCTTTAAATTATTGGGTAGACGCTGCTGACGGTTTGTGCCCAATTATTTTTTTCTGTATTTTTGAGGTCGAGATAACTCAGGTCTTCAAAGTTACCATCAGGTGCCAGATATTGATTTTTCTCGATCTGCAGCTGAACATGACAAAAGCAAATGAAACTAATTTGTTGCAAAGGAGTTTCATTTGCTTTTGGGCTCCAGAAGGTGCCTCCCAAAGTTATAGCCCCATGCGTATAATGCCCTGGGTGCTAAACCTCATACAAATGTCGTGACATACTGGGCTTTTCTCAGCTGATGCACGGAGCCACCAGCTGCAGTTCTACCTGCAGTAACTCTGATTGGCCAGCAGATGGCAACATCCCCCTGCCAAACAGGTTATTACAGTAAGGAATACATATTTCTTTCTGTATGGTTAATTAAAATGATTTTTCCAAAAGCACTGGATCCTCACAGTGTTTTCATGGAAAACCACTTGGTAGTGAAGGGGTTAAAACGATAAGCTGAGCAGCCGGTTGAGCAATAAAGTATTAAGGGATTATTCAGAGAGCATTCAGAGGTGCCCTCTTGTTCCCTGTACTTTGGGGAATCAAAGTTCCCCACCCCGCGGTGAAATCAGAATTCACCACAGGGTTTCCAGAGTGCAGGGAAAACCCACCGCAAACCTGCCGCAATCCCACCATGCTGAACACACCGGCAAAACGCAGACGATCACAGCGTAGAGCAGTCATCAGAAAAAGCCGACAAGCTGACGAACGGGGTAAAAAAACCCAGAAAACTCAGTACGCTTGAGGCTAGGGTCAGACAAACGCATTTTTCACGTTGCCCGTGAAAAAGTGCGTTCGAACGAACGTACGTATTTTTTCCCGGAATACGCGATAGCGGTCATACGATGCGCCTTTTCGTCCGTGATTTTGTACGGATCATCAATGAAACACTTTTTGTGTCTGGACGTTATGTTAGCCGGACGTGTGCAGCGTCTGACGTCTCCTAATCACACACACACACACCTCTAGCGTCAGTAGTAGCGGTTTGACATTCTCGAAAAAATGCGTTCGTTTGCCACTTGCGTTGCACGGACGAACTTTCGTGCGGCCGTTCGTCGTATGTTCCCCGGCATTGGACGTCATTTGCTGCTAGCACGGCCGTGATTTTGTGCGGCTAAACGCACGTGAAAAATGCGTTCGTCTGACCCTAGCCTGAAAGTGTCAGTATTGAAACGCTGTTTGCAAAAAAAAAATACTGAACGAAAATGCCTGGAATTTACATATAAGATCCTATGACTGATAATAAAATGGTCTTTTAAAGAAAAAATGAAAAAAACTATTTTTGCCGAAAAACCTGAAAAATTCCTAAAAGATCCTAAGAAATCAATAAATAAAGAGACTTTTTGCTGCAGAATAAAATAAACGGTTTATAAGAAATTGGATTAAAACGGGAATATTTTTAACATTGAAGCCGATGAGATTCGCCTGATTAAACCTGCCGAATGAAACCACCGAACAGCATGGCATTTTGGCAACTTTTCTCTGCTGTTCAGTGTCTGTGAATAGAGTAACCATTGATTCTCTATGGGGATTTCACTGCCGCCGAACAGGCACTGTACTTGCTGGCAATTCGCCAAAATTTGGCGAGCTGCCTGCTCTCTGAATAGCCGAATGGCCCCGATATGTCGCCGTATGGGAAAATTCCCTGTTCGGTGACATTTCGGGGCCAGATCGTCTCTCTCTGAATAACCCGTTTAGTTGTTACAATATCATAAAACAAACACGGTTGACACTTTACGTAACGTACCTACCACCTCTACACTTTGCCGGAGGCACTTGGTCTCTAACCCGGTGCAATGCATTATGTCTGATGTATAACACCAAGTCGAGGCTAAAGTCGCGCATGTTCGGCATATCACCCCATTTGCTTCAGTGCTGTCCTCTGGAACTTTAGTAAAAAAAACAAAAAACAAACGTATTAAATAAAATAATTCAAAGAAACGCTATAAATATCATACAGTATGTATTTATTTATTTATAAAGTATTTTACCCAGAGGGATACATTGAGATTTCTCTTGTTTTCAAGTATGTATATTGTCAATGAAACCACATGAAAATCTGAATTTCGCAATTTAGTGAAGTCTGCGCCCCTATTTGCGTCTACAGACTGGAAAATCGATAACAATGGAAGAGAAAATAAAACGAAACGCTTTGGTAATGTTTACGACATACATAGTGAAGGATCATGCAAGAAAATCATTATAAGGGTTGAGAGAGTTCATGATGTTTAGTTCCAAAAAAGGGATTTGACAAAATACACAGCAGCTTTATATAACAGTCACACAAAGAAAAAACATTAATACTAAATTCGAGTTTACTTGATGTTGCATTGTGAAAGCACTCAGCATATCGAAACTCCATTTTCATAGCTATTAAAAGGCAGGATTAATGCGCCGCCTGTGGAGAAACTAAATCCACTGTGAAAATGGACTCCTGTCTCTAATGTAAACAAAGCTGCAAATATTAGCCCCAAACCTCACTGTAACAAAATGTTCAAAACATTTACTGCTCCCTTAAGGAAATGCACGGATATGAGACTCAAATAGACCCAAGACTAAAGCAATTAAATAAATTAATTAATACTGTATATATATATTATTTAGTTGCTTTAGTGCAATGCCTTTACCCAATATCTTGCTTGGCATTTCCTAAAAAATTGGATTATGTGGACTGAGTCTCTATACAAACTGATAGGAATTTGTCAGTGTGGAACTGGGCTACCCTTGGGTCTATTTGAGTCTCATATCGGTGCATTTCCTTAAGGGAACTACACCATCGATACTGGTTTGCATTATTAAAGGATTTATCCCATTTAATTTGATAAAATATCAACCATTTTTTGAGCTATTTTACTCCTCCTAAGACCCCTTGATGATACGCCAGAGTGCGGCACCATTGTGTACACCGTGTTTCTTTTTAAATGTTATCATTTGTGATCTAATGTATTGTATTATCTCAATAAAAATCGATTTAATCGTGTAAATCGTCGCATGTATTTATTTCTAGTCGTCCTAGATACCAAACGAAATAACGAAAATAATCAAAATATAACGAAGTTCCAAAACGAAATTTCGACACAAAACGAAACGTATTTTACAGCCGTGCACACCTCGAATATTAATTGAATTACAATGCAAAATCAAGTGCACACGTTTTTGGTAGGGAAAGGGTTAAGAATTCCACATTATTAGGATCGAAACACATTCCTTTTTACTCACAATCGGGTAAAGTTGCAAAACAGTTGTTGGTGTTGCAACACGATGTGCACATCTTCATGCTTCCTTTATTAAAGGTAACGCTCCCTTTCAAGAAGCACTCAGCCGGCTGAACGCATGACCTAACAAACGTTGTGTGGGTCTCCTCACCTGTTCAATATATCAGGGAAAACGTGCATTAAACATAATAGCATAATCTATCATTTTGAAAGGATGCATTAATCGATACATTTTATATGTGGGGTGACTGAATTTACTGTATAAACAATAAAACATTATATATATATATATATATATATATCAGTATATTTCATCATCCTCAGCCATGCCTCCAGTTGGCAGTAGCTTCTGTGTTGGACTTATTTTTTCTTGTTGTTCTTAAGCCTGGGACTTTAAGCCTGGGACTTTAAGCCTGGGACTTTAAGCCTGGGACTTTAAGCCTGGGACTTTAAGCCTGGGACTTTAAGCCTGGGACTTTAAGCCTGGGACTTCATTTGCCCCTTCGCAGTATTTATTTATTTACATTTTTGTCACACTTTTGGAAGGTGACTGAAAAAAATATAAATAGAATTTTGCAGAATAGGGCATGCAAAATTTAGTGCTTAGCTCGGGACTTCAAAGGCACCATCAGGTCCCGATTTCGAGTTATCTCGATCAACAGGTCTGACGGACAAAAGCCTTCAGAAGTAGTTCTGTTTTGGCAGGTTCCCCCCAAAGTTATAGCCCTGTGTGCATGAAGCCCGAGGTGCTAAAAACGGTTTAAAATTGGCTGAAGAATGCCCTGACATATTAGGCTTTCAGCAGCCGATGCAAGGATCCATGAGCTGCAGCTCAAACTGCTGTAACTACATTCGGCCAGTAGATGGTGCCATCTTCCTGCCAAATAGCTTATTTCAGTAAGTAATACACTGGGAATATTCCCAAATATTTCTTACTGTGTCATTAATTTAAAAATGATAGCACTGGCTTCTGGCAATGGTTTTACGGAAAATCAATTGGTAGTGAAGGGGTTAAACACCTACAAGAAAGAGTCGCTCGTGTTCTATTTCTAACCCATTCACTACCAAGTTATTTTCTGTAAAACCACTTCCAGGACACAGGGGATTAATAGAAAACAGGTTTGCCTTATACATTTATTGAGATTGTGCCCGAAAATCTCAAAAGGCGCGTTTTAAAAATGTATGCATTATATGACAGGCAGATGGTACCACCTGCTGGCCAAACGTCAGTATTGCATCTTTATGCCACTGCCTGGGCACTGGTTTTATTTTGTTTTTTTGAAGAGGTACCAAAACTTTTGGGGCAAATTCTGAAGCCAATTTGCAAACAGCTTTAATTTGCAGAAACAAAATACTTTTGCATTGTTCAATGATTACACCACAATGACTGTACTCAAGGGGGGGGGGGCTTGCAGCTTGAGTACCATTTAGCTTGGTAGTGAAGGAGTTAAGCACCAAATGACTCCTTATTAAAGGTGTTGTTATATTTACAGGGTTATGTGGTTATTATTATAATTCATGCATGCTTGTCTTTATATCAAAAAACCAACGACGAGCACAACGTACCTATGGTAGTCGTGGAGAACTGAGATCCGCAAACCTGTCCGAATGGGCAGATCACGCTGCTGCCGGTGCACCACGTCACATCAGTAGAAAGGCAAATCTCACAAACCAGAGAATGAACTGAAAGTATAAACAGTGTGAATAGATAGAGACAAGCTTTGTTGAGTAATAATCAGTACACAATGCAGATTTTCGGTAATAATCGAATGTCAGGTCCTAGCGGCCCTGACCCCCTGGCGCCCCCTTTCTAAGCCACATCCTGCATGCCCTATGCAGGTTCCAGGACTTTATATCAGACTTTACACATTCCTGGACTCTGACATTCTAACCCTGGAACCTCACCTGCCCTTCATCCTCCCTAATCAATCCTGCAGTTAAGGAAGTCACATCCTCTACCCTGGACTTCCTCATTGAAGTCCCAGACTGTGTTCCTGTGTAGAGCTATTCCTGAACCCTCTTTTGTGGTATCACCAAAGACTACCTAAGAACCTCTGTCTATTTCCTGGACATTCACTCTTCAAGCTGGTAACCCCCCCCCCCCTGTGCTTCCTGATTCCCCCCATCTTGAACCTCTGGCTACCAGACCCCCTTGATTTTGGACTTTGACCACCCTGATTGCCACCTTGCTTAGACCCCCTGCTTTGCCCACGAACATTCTATTGCCTGCCCCCTGCTGAGACTGTTGCTTATGTCATCTGTGTTTGTGTATACTGTATCTGTTTAGTGTATTGTTTATTCATTGCTTGACCCATGTGCTGTTAAGTTCCCTTTGTGTCTCTTTCTACTCACTTCTCCAGTATCTTTTAGTCTCCTCTTGCTATCCCTCATTTCTCCTGCTTTCTAACTGCTCTCATATTCAGTTCTCCCTAACCTCCTTCCCACTACTCTCAGCCATCCCTTTTGGCCTCCATCTCCTTTTCCTGCACCTCCTCTCCTCCTCTAGCTATTCCCCCTTTTGTGCCCTGTCTCCTCTAGTGTCCTGTTCAGATCTCTTGTATCTTTTATGTTCTGGTGTTTATTATTTAATAAACTCTGTTTATTCTGCAAACCTGCCTCACTGCATCTTGGTCACTACCGCACCTGCTGCATCAATCAGTCTGAACCCTGACATCGAGTTGCTACACAATGCTAGGTTTTCAGTAATAATCGGGTCGGTACACAATGCAGGGATCAGCTGAACACTCCCTGAGTTCGGTTCGGAGCCGAACCCGAACTTTCCAAATGTTCGTACCCGAACGCAAAACAAGTCAATGGGGCTGAAAACTTGTTTTTTTTTGCCAAGAGGGCATATATGCTAGATATTTGCCATAAAAGGTGTATGGGAGTCAGGGTAGTGCCCTGGGGAACAGGAAACCAGGACCAAAAGTTAAAAAAAAAACTTTTTTAAAGGGACAGTGAGTTTTCCATGAAATAAGGGTTAAAAACGAAAAATTCCTTCACATATCGTGCCTAGGAGGTCCCCATAACCTGCCTGTGAGGTGGCGGATTTCTAGGATGTATAGAAACATTTAAAAACAAAAAAATGACGGTAAATGCTTTTCCTTTTAATCTATTCATAAACAACTGCTTGGGGCGGCAGCCTGTATGAAAAGCGGAGACATTTTCGGACACGCAGAAAAAGTTTACTGATTTTTTTTTTTTTTTTTTTTTTTTTTTTTTTTGCCGGTGAAAAATAGGAGAATGACTGACTGGAATGGAAAATTCTAGACCAAATAGCCGATTTGGAAAGTGAGATAAATGGGAGAATTTTTCTAGTTTGACTGAAGAGAAAATTCTAGGTCAAAATAGCCATTCTCCTGAGTTTCACCTGTCTCTGAATAACCCTGAAAGGGTTATTCAGAGACAGGTGAAACTCAGGAGAATGGCTATTTTGACCTAGAATTTTCTCTTCAGTCAAACTAGAAAAATTCTCCCATTTATCTCACTTTCCAAATCGGCTATTTGGTCTAGAATTTTCCATTCCAGTCAGTCATTCTCCTATTTTTCACCGGCAAAAAAAAACCCTGAACCTGAAAGGGTTATTCAGAGAGCGGTGAAGAGCAGGAGAATGACTGGAGAATGGAAAATTCTAGGTCAAAATAGCCAAACCAGAAAAATTCTCCCATTTAGGCTAGGGTCAGACTAGCGAATTTTTAACATGCGTTTTAGGCGCACTTAATCACGGCCGCACTAGCAGCAAATGACGGCCAATATACGAAGTACGGTCGCACGAATATCCGGCTGCGCAACGCAAGTGGAAAATGAACGCATTTTTTCGAGAACGCAGAACCGCTAGTATGGACGTACAGAGTGCGTTGCGTCCACTAGCACCGTGTGTGTGCGTGGTTTGGAAACGTCAGACCCTGCTCATGTCCGGCCAACAGAACGTCCAGACACCCAAAGTTTCCTGGTTTGGATCCATAAAAAATCACGCACAAAAATGCGCATCGTATGACCGTTTTTGCGCATTCCGTGAAAAAATACGGCAATGCGTTCGGACGCACTTTTTGATGGTCGCTGCAAAAAATGCGTTAGTCTGACCCTAGCCTTATCTCACTTTCCAAATCGGCTATTTGGTCCAGATTGTTCTCTTTTCCTACCATTCTCCTGGTTTTCACTTTTCTCTGAACAACCCTGAGAGCGGTGAAAGCCAGGAGAACTGGCAAGAGAAGAGAACAATCTAGACCAAATAGCCGGTTTGGAAAGTGAGATAAATGGGAGAATTTTTCTGGTTTGGCTATTTTGACCTAGAATTTTCACTTCTCCAGTTATTCTCCTGCTTTTCACCGCTCTCTGAATAACCCTGTGAATGTTTAATCCCGAGGTGAAAAATAACATTGCTTTATATGTTATTTTGAATTTTTTTCAAACATCAGTTAAATGCAGCATATTAGGAAGTTTTAGGAGGGAAATTAATTCTCAATCAAAAGCAGACACCACCCCATCCCCTCAGTACCTCCAGTATAGTGTGCAATGTATCAAATTGATTACCAGACTAAAAACACCTGGTGTTATGCCCGTTTGTGAACAGAGGTCATTTAGATTTGAGAATCTTTCCACGTACACATTAGTTTTTAATTCAATATTTAATAAACCATTGCTTATAATATTCTGCAGTAAAGAGTCTCTTTATTTCTAGATTTTTTTTTTTTTAAGCATTTTCTATACTTTTTTTCAAACTCGAACCGAACACACCCAAAAAGTTCGAAGTTCGAACTTTCGAACTGCCAAAGTTCGGGCTGAACTCCGTATCGTCTGAATCCAAACAGCTCATCCCTAATCCCTATCGAAACCATCCTAAATCCCACCCAACCCATCCTAACCCCCAACCATTTTGATCTGCTGTTTATTGTTCAATTCTATGATTTTGTTCAGTTCAGCTTCCAATTCTGAAGAAGAGAGTTATACTCTGCAAAGCTTGCCTTTTAAATGTAAAGTTAGACCAATAAAATGGCATCACTACATACTGCTATATCGTGGTGATTTTGGCATAAGTATTCCAGGAGACCAGCAACCAGGGCCGATCTATAACATTCTCAGTGCTCCTGTGCAAACAGCTGCCGAAAAACAAAGTTCCCTAAAATGGACCTTGAGAAGAGTCCAGAGGATTGAAGCGTTGTTCCATTTGTCGACACAATAAAAAAAGATTAATTCTCAATACTGTGCACCTTCTTGATCAACTGTGTGTGTGTGTGTGTGTGTGTATACCCAAAATATATTACCTGTGGTCAGCATGGCTAAAAGCACGTAAAGTAATCCCAGAAGAGAAGACTTCATGGTAACGGGTCACCTCTTTCCGTGTGTGCAGAAAATGCAGGTACTATGTGAAAAGGTGATGGGAATTAAAAGAAATAATGAACTTTACACCAAAGTCCTTTTTATAAACAGGAAGAAGTCAGTTTTTTAAGGAGGAAACAAACAACAGCAAAAATAAGAAAGATCTTGTGATACCAGGTTGAAAAGCCACCTTCATCACCTAAGAATGTGTGTCTTGGCCAAACCAGTTTAGGTTTCCAGAAGCAAAATAGCACTTACTGGAAATGAGGAGTCTGGGAAATATTTATGCAAGTTAACACTATCATAACCAAGAATGAGAACAGACGGGTGGGGGGGAGGATGTGTAATGTCATCAGTTTCATTTAATGACTTTGAAACAAATCGTGTCTTCTGGAGAGCACCTGCCTTACTATTATTATCATCCTTTATTTATACAACGCCACATATTAGGCTTGTGCACCGATATTTTTTTTTTTTTTTATTTTTTTCGGATTTCCAAACTTTTCGATTCGGCTCGATTCGTTTTTCGTGTACATAATTTTTTCGGAATATCGACCATTTTTCGTATTTTTGTGTCACTTAGCTCGTTTTTTGTATCGACTTTTCGTGATTTCGGAAATTTTCTTTTTTTTTCGGAACGTCTGTTCTCCTCGTTTCAAAGCTGTCTAACTCTATTCGTTTTGATGTAAACTACTATGGTTTACTTTTTTATACTTTATATATTTTTTTATAATACATTTTTGGTTAGTTTTTCAGATCCGATAATTCATTCTGTCGATACGATAATTCTGGCGATTCTATCGTGTTTTTTTTTAATTAAATAAAGATCCTTTTTTTCTTATATACATTTCACAACTTTTATTTAATCACATTAAAAAATGGTATGAAAGCCAAGGAACTAAAAAAAATGAACAAAACGATTTAAAAAACGGTAAACTGACCCGAATGGTCTGACTTTAAAAATAAAAACCAGAACAAAAAGGTTTTAAAACAGAAAAATAGTTGATCAAAATGATCTGAAACGAAAAAAAAAAAAAAAAGATTTAAAACAGAAAAAAAAAAAATTAACCCTTTCGCTGCTGAGTGATTTCACGGCTTCCCTTCACGCCTGTGTGCGGTGCTGCGGTCTGCTGCTGAGCTAATTTTTAACAGTTTCGCTCCTCTTGTTTAAACGCGTTTTTTTTTAAGCCTTATTTTATAATATGACCCAGACATGTTATATATCGTAGTTTTCGGCAGATGATTCATAATATATCATTATCATATGTATGCGTAATGTCCTGTCTGTATAACAAAAAATGCAATAAAATTTGAATTTTCAATGTTTGTTTTACAAGGTGTAAATATTTTTTTCACATTTTAACATGCGCGTGTTTGCGGTTATGTTTTATGAGTTGCGTTTGTTATAACAACAAGTCCCCTTTTCAATTTTTTTTATTTTTTTGGGTGAAAATTACACTTTTTAACAAATGCACCCCATACAAAAATCCTTAGTGCAGCATCATTGTTCACATTATAATTGAAATGGGAACAATATTGCTGCATTAACATTATCAAGCTGTGGAATTCTGCCTGTTGAGGTGGTTGGGTCAGAGTCTGTACAGACTTTTAAAAAACGACTGGATGACTTCCTGCAGACACAGAATATTAAGGGTTATAATATTTAATATGTGGGTAAAAGCTTCTTGATCCAAGGAGAAATCTGACTGCCATTCTGGGGTCAAGAAGGAATTTTTTCCCAGTATGTTGCATATTGGCAAGCATTCAGACTGGGTTTTTTGCCTTCTTTTGGATCAACAGCAGTAGGTTATGTGGGAGAGGCTGAACCCGATGGACGCATGTCTTTTTTCAGCCTATATAACTATGTAACTATGTAACTATGTAACAAAACAAAACAAAAAACCTGTTTATAAAAAATTAAAATATAATTTTTTTTTTTTAACATTGTCATGTTTGGTATTGTTGGAAAGGCCATGCTCTGGTCGATCCAAAGATACCAAACATTAACCAACCGATAGCTGCCGCGGATCGGGAGATAGGGGGTTCCAATGAACCCCCTATCTCCACCATTGGTTGCAGTTAGGGGTTAACTCCAGAACTGATGTCATTGTGACGAGGTCTTGGGACTGTCGGCAACTGCTGTTCCCCCACGCTGTTGTCTTCCTGCAAAGACGTGACCATGTTGGCGGGCAGCGCCTTAGCGGGCAGCGGTGGGAGAGAGTGAGCTCATAGCTGGGAGGAGGTCAGGGCTCGAGTCGAGTGGGAACGAGCGGGAACGACATTCCCGCACTTCTCCCACAGCGGGAACGCAGCGTTCCCACTGTGGCCCGAGCCCGAAAGGCTGGAGCAGGCGGCCGCCGCACATTGCCGGCGGCCGCGTGCTTCCTGTTAGAACGGCCCGCTGACAGGAAGTGGAGCCGCTCGCCTGGCTGTTTCATCGATCCCAGGCGAGCGGCTGCACTTCCTGTCAGAACGGCCGCTAACAGGAAGCACGTGGCCACCGGTCGCAGAGAGGTGAGCTGGGGGCACTATCCATGAGACCTGGGGGCAATTTATATCCGTATAACCAGTGCCGTGTATATTATTCTGGGGGTCCAGTGCTGTGTATATAATTCTGGGGGGTCTGGGCCTGGATATATATATATAGATTATATATAAAACGCGTTAGTCCAGTTGCCACAATCACGAGTATACCTGTACGTAGTGATACCTTTCACTGATCAGTATAGTTTCCAGTTTACACTCTTGAAAGCTTGTCTTTTAAATGTAAAGTTAACCCAATAAAAATGGTATCACCGGCTCGTCAGGCTATACTCGTGATTTATATATATTTTTTCTTCAGGTAATAGGGGTTGTGGAATTCGTGGGTGAGTTCCCTCACTTTTTTCCCCAGGACTTGACCCCTGGAGGAGGTGTTGCGTGAAGCTGCAAACAGGGACAAATAAACTAGACCTGAGCCGCACTGAGGATCTTTGGGTTGTGTCGGAGAAGACTTCACGCAGTGCTGCCATCAATATTTTTGATAAATTGTTGGTTATACAATGAATGTGACTGTGGACAAAAATCCGTGTTGTTGTGACATCGCCTAAGCTTAACAAAACCAGGCCAACAAGGTTGTGTTAGTGTGTGACATTTTTTGGCCAGGCAGGAAGTGTAGAATGTGCACAGTCACATTCATGGCCACAAATATGTTGACAAATTTATGACAAAGGGTCCATAGAAATGTCCAATACATTTATGTACATATAATTTTAACAGTGTGGAAACCAAGCAATACATATTAACTTATTAAGTAAGGAAAAGCAACACACACAAACAGGAAAATATAGAAAAAAATAGAAAATTTATTTACAACATAGGGAAGGGAACATGCCAAGGATGGCAAACTGCCCAACAGTTACTGGCATTTGAGGAGATGTTGGAGCTGGTCCGCATCTTGGATTACAAAGATGATTGCTGTAAGGGCCCTTACGGCAGGAAGAATAACACCCGCAAGGATCGTATCCTTGACAAGCTATGCACCACCATCCTGGAGCTGTTCGGGAAGGACCGGACGAAGGACCGGACGAAGGACCATCTCCGAAAACGCTGGTCCGACCTCAAGGCACGCGAGCAGGAGCAGCTGAGGCACATTCCGGTGACATTCGGGAGGAGGCTGCCACTGGTCTCACTGCTGCTCCAGGATGTCTGCGGCATTGTTTATGTGCTCCCGCAGTTCCTGGAGCAGTTCCTGTATGGCGTCGATGGAGGTAACTGCCAGGCGTAGCTCGCCGATCGCCTCCCGTCTGGCTTCTCCTTCTATATATCCAATAAATGAAAGAAGGAAAATACAGTAAGTAAAGCAGGTTTCTATTTTTTGACGGAAAGTCTTGAAAAAATATAACAGTAGTATATACTATATATCACCATCTCCCCATCAAACCAAGTTCGCTGTCTTGGAGTTACACTTGACTCTGCTCTTTCCTTCATTCCCCACATCCAGTCTCTTTCCTCCTCCTGCCGATACCAACTGCGTAATAATTCCAGAATTCGGCCATTTCTTACCGCTGTCACCACAAAACAACTCATACACGCCCTGGTAATCTCCCGACTCGACTATTGCAATAATCTCTTATCTGGCCTCCCTCTGTCCCGCCTCTCCCCCTACAATCCATCCTGAAACACCTCCGCCAGGCTAATTCACCTCACCCGCCGCTCTGTCTCTGCCGCTCCCCTCTGCGAGTCCCTTCACTGGCTCCCCATCCACTGCAGAATTAAGTTCAAAATCCTTATCCTTACCTACAAAACCCTCACTAACTCAGCTCCCCACTACCTGTCCTCACTAATCACCAAATACACCCCAGCCCGCTCCCTAAGGTCAAACAGTGACCTGCGCCTAGCTTCTCCCCGCATCACCTCTTCCCATGATAGACTGCAGGACTTCTCACGCGCAGCCCCCACTCTCTGGAACGCTCTCCTCGTACTGTCAGACTTTCCCCTAACTTCTCTTCCTTCAAACGCTCCCTTAAAACGTTCCTATTTAGGGAAGCCTACCACCCAACTCACTGATGCAACCATCAATCACTCTCACCTTACAGTCCTCTCCTCCTGTTTCCAACCCCAACCCTCCCAGAGTGTGAGTTCCTATGGGAATAGGGCACTCATCTCCTCCTGTACTGTTTGTCAAATGTTGTTCAATGTATTGTAATCCTGTCTATACTGTGTTTATTGTACAGCGCTTCTGAATATGCTGGCGCTTTATAAATAAAGAATAATAATAATAATAATAAATACCAGTGCTGGCGGCCTCCTCCTGCTCCTCCTCCTGCTTCTCCTCTTCCTCCTCCTGCTCCTCTTGTGCTATACATAAAAAAATTAAATTAAAATACAGTAAACAAAAATTTTTCTGTTTTTGACCAAAAGTCGTTGCAAAATAAAACAGTATATACCAGCGCTGGTGGACGCCCGTGGCTCCTCCTCCTCCTCCACTGGGGCACTGGTGCCCGCCGGGGCAGATGCTGCTGTCTTCCTGTCTTCTGCCAAATCCAAAAAATAACACGTAAATAATGCAGACTGGAAGAAATGGTATATCTATACAATATATTGCCGAAAGTATTGCGACACCCCTCCACTACCAGTTTGACCCACCACTACTCCCATCTCATAGTTCTAGTCACAAAATATTTATTTATTTCCTCTGCATAGACATATATTACCGTTCAATTATATATTTTTTTCAGAAGTAAACATTACGTTTATTCACTAAAACCTATTATTTGTGTTGTGTGCATACAAAGCGCATTGTGCGACTGCTTTTAGTTATTTTATAGATGCCTCAGCCTCAGTTTCACTTTCAGTTTCTGCGAATAAAACTGTGGATATAGCAGAAACAACAGAAATCCGCCATTTTGTTTTGAAATTTGCATCTAAAGCGTTCAATAATGACACTGCTGCAGCAAACTGAATTGCTGCGCTGCAACAATTCAGCAGCTGCTGAGGATGTATTGAAGGCGGCTCTGTTTGGATGCACTTTCAAAAGAACTACATGTCCCATCCTATCACTTAGCAAAGACGCAGAGATTTTTGTTGATGCGCAGGTGGGAGCCAATATTGGGCAAGCTGCGGGTCATCTCGTATGCATCACTCAATCACAACAACCCCCCCAACACACTACAGTACACACAGTGCCAAAAGAAATCCAGCATTGTAACTCCATCTACATACATCAAATGTCACAATTTTCACGAATACGTAAAATCACAAAAAGGAAGAGCTATGGCAAAAATGCATGTATGACGAGTCGTGAAAACGCAAAGCTATACACAATCACATTGCATGAAAAAAGGACTAGATAAATCAACGTATTTCTGTGCACATTAGCACATGCAAGCACATTATTATTATTATACAGGATTTATATAGCACCAACAGTTTGTGCAGCGCTTTACAATATAACATGACACTTACGTTTCGCTATGACGCGACGGATGCGCCTCAGCTGCTCCTGCTCACGCGTTTTCAGATCGGACCAGCGTTTGCGGAGCTGGTCCTTCGTCCGGTCCTTCCCAAACAGCTCCAGGATGGTGGTGCGTAGCTTATCGAGGATACGATTCTTTTGTGAAGTTTTCTTTCTGCCGTAAGGTCCCTTACAGCAATCATAATCTTTAAGATCGAAGATGCGGACCAGCTCCAACATCTCCTCAAACCCCATATTACTGGCCCGCTTCTTCCTGGGTGTCTCTGGGGTGGAATCAGATGAGGAGGTGTCCGAATGGGACTCTCGGTCTCTTCCTTCAGCCATTTTAAAGAATTTCTATATTTTTTGACAATTGTCTACAAAAATGACTCAATAAAGTTACGACATCCGCGCGCGCATGCGCGACCCGCGAACGAATCGGATCCGGCCAGATTACGAATTTTCGTATCGATCGAATTATCGGATCATTGGAAACAAAAAAAACAAGTGATATAACCGGTAATAGAGTTAAATATATGATGTCCAGAATTACCGAAATGGAACCGAAATCACGAATGGAACCGAAATCATGAATAGACCGAAAATAAATTTTGATTTGACACATTTCAAGTCCATTCGAAAATATTTCGTTTCGGCTTGGAAAACCTTTCAAAAAGCTGTTCAAAAAATTAAAATGATATAAATCTGGCACAGGCGTCAGTGCAGCCAAATATTGTGCCTTTCATGGCAGCAAGTGCATTCACACCGTAACCCTTTTGTGGTATTGTGGAAGAGTTCAGTGCTGGAGGTTTTGTGCATGCAGAAGACATACCAGATCTATTCCGTTACTTCGGCATCAGGGGATTGATAGCTGCTGATCCTGGACTGATTCATTTTTATAAATGTCAGCCGGTCTACAGAGTCGGTGGACAGACGCACTCTTTGTCTGTGACAAAACCTCCAGCGGCACTGAACGTCCTTTCGGAAAGCACGCTAGATGAAGGGCAACCTAGTAGCTGCATAGCATATTGGTTAAGTTCTGGCCACTGATCCAATCTCAACACCCAGTAAGCCAGTGGATCATCTGCTGGAAAGGTATCCAGGTCTGCCTATGCCCCTAGGTAGTCCTGCACTATATGGTGAAGACGCTGGCAATGGGTGCCTACATTTGACGTCCCTGGGCATCGAGGACTAAAAAAAAATTAAAAATGCATCAGTCAAGCGGCCCTGGCCTTCACCGCTATTCCTCTGATCACCTGCAGCCTCAGAAGCACGTGTGTCAGCAGTAGCACTTGGTAATCTAACAGTGCCTGGAAAGGTGTTACACAAGTTTCGCTTTAGAGCGTCCTTAAGTTTTGTCATCCTGTGCTCCCTCTGTGTGGGCAGGATGAGCTCTGCAACTTTCCCCTTGTATCGTGGATCAAGAAGGGTTGCCAACCAGTAATGATCCCTCTCCTTGATAGCACAAATCCTGGGGTCCTTTAGCAGGCTTTGCATCATTAGGGAGCCCATGCAGCGTAGGTTGGAGGTGGCATTAGCTGCGAGTCTTCCTGGTCAATGAGGATGACCGTATCGTGCACTTCCTCCTCCCAGCCACGCACAAGCCCTTCTGTTTCTGGGCACACGAAACCCTGCCTTGAGGAATCCCCACCTTCAATGCCCCCACTACTTAAATAGTCCTCCTCCTCCTCATCCTCCTCCTGTCTGATCTGAGTAGGACCCGCTGGAATGCTGTCTGCGGAAAGACTGGGGCCTTGAGAGCTAGGGAAGGCCTCCTCTTCCTCCTGCTGCTCTGCCTCTAGAGCCACATCTATAATTCCCCGCAGAGTGTGCTCCAGCAGGAACATTAAAGGCATTGTGTCACTGATGCATGCACTGTCCCTGCTCACCATCCTCGTTGCCTCCTCAAATGGTGACAGTACAGTGCATGCATCCTTGATCATCAGCCACTGCGGGGGGGGAAAAACCCAAGTTGACCTGAACCTGTCCTTGTGCCGTACTCACACAGGTACTCGTTGATGGCCCTCTGCTGCTTGTGCAGACGCTGCAGCATTGCTAATGTCGAGTTCCACCTGGTGGCCTTGTCACAGATCAGACGGTTTGTGGGAAGGTGGAATTCTCTTTGAATTTCTGCTAGGCGAACGCTTGCTGGGAATGACCGTCTGAAGTGGCTGCAGACTTTTCTGGCCTGGATGAGAAGCTCTGGCAGCCCTGGGTATTTGGTTAGGAAACGCTGTACCACCCCTGCAGAGCTGACAAAATTTCTGACCCGGTGTGGCTCCTGTCCCCTAAACAAACCAGCTCAAGCACAGTATGGCATCTTTTTGCTTGAGCCATTGCGTACACCCTGTCAGGCGTCGGTTTAACTGCCACTTCGCCAGAGACAGAGAAGGAGGAGGAGGAGGAAGAGGTGGTGGTGGTGGAGCAGACATACCTCATACAAGCATCTTTCTGGAGGTGTGGTGGATGAACAAGCTCCAGCACAGAGCCCCGTCTTGGATCCCTCCCAGCTGCAATCAGAGTTACCCAGTGTGCTGTGAAGGAAATGTAACGACCCTGTCCATGCTTGCTGGACCACGTGTCTAAAGTCACATGCACCTTGCTGCTGACTGCCTTTCCCAATGACTGGATAACATTGTCTTCCACGTGCTGGTATAGTGCTGGAATGGCCTTGCATGAAAAGTAATGGCGTTTTGGAACCTGCCACAGTGGTACAGCGCATTCAGCAAATTCACGGAAGGGAGCAGAGTCCACCAGCTGGAAAAGGCAGCAGCTGCAATGCGAGTAATTTTGCTACTCTGGCATTTAGACGCTGTGCTTGGGGATGGTTGGGACTATATTTTTTCTTTCGCTGCAGCAGCTGTGGCAACGTAATCTGACTGTGTATATCTTCAGCTACTGGGATGATGTCACATTGTGAGGAATTACCTGCTGGTACATCCATTACTGTAGCATCATCCCTGTCGGTGGAGGTTGTAGGCAATGAGGAGACAGATGAGGAGGAGGAGGACCTACGCAAAGTTTTGCCCCAACGGGATGTGTGGCACTTGTTCATATGTCACCTCAAGCACGTGGTACCCAAGTGTCCGGTGTTTATCCCACGCTTCAGTCTCCTCTGACATAGATTACAAATAGCAATGCTGGGGTCTGATGCACAGTTCTTAAAGAACTCCCAGACAGCAGATTTCCTGCATGTGTTCTTTGAGACAACAGCGCTCTGCACCGGAGCAGCTCTGACATGTGATGCCTTGGACTGGCTAGTGCTACGGTTGGTCACAGAGGATGTTGTGCCTCGTGTTTGCTGTTCCTCCTCCTCCTCCTCCTCCCCCTCCTCCTCACTTGATTCCTCAGTTCGATCTGGCACCCAGGTGGAGTCAGTGACCTCATCATCATCAATGTCATCTTCACCCCCTATCTCCTCGTCACTGGAGCCAACTTGGCAGTATGCTGCAGCTGCTGGGGCAACATGAGTGGCAGTTATTTGTGTGTCATCACTGGCACCCCCTTCCTCCAGGTTGATTATACTCCCTTGCTCAACCTCAGAGATTGAATCAGAGCACTGTACTTGCTGCGCATCCTCAAGCAGCATGTCACTCTCATTGTAGTCAAACAATTCATCTGACTCCTCCGTGTGTGATAGTGAGGCTACGGCAGGAGTAGCTGTGGACATGGAGGCTGCATTAGATGCTTTGGCAGCTGAGGTGGACTGTAATGCACTAGAAGCCTGGATGGCAGAGGACTCGGAGGATGAGGATGGCCTGGTTAGCCAATCCACCAAGTCCTCTGTATGTTGCTGCTGCTTAAGACGGCCAGCACCAGTTAGAAAGGACAAACGTGCCCCTGCAGAGGATGCACCACGTCCACCACGACCAGAGACACAGCCTCTCGACACAGGGGCTGCTTGCCCTCTTATCTGTGGCTGGGAGCGTCTGCCTGTAGTTTTTGTTCTTTCAGACATGGTGAGTGATATATAGATTAATATATACAGAACTCTGATTCAACTCTGGTATAACTCAGTGAGACACACTGATAGCTGGCAGCCAGTGACAAGAGACAGATCACATTAATTCACAAATGTTTTAAATAAATTAGTGAGCCCCAAAATACAGCATGGTACTTTTTGTATGACGAGCCATGGATCACCTTAATTCCCAAGTGTTTTAAAGAAATTAGTGAGCCCCAAAAAAAATTGCTGGCTGTGTGACGAGACACAGGAGATCACCTTAATTCCCAAGTGTTTTAAAGAAATTAGTGAGCCCCAAAAAAAATTGCTGGCTGTGTGACGAGACACAGATCACCTTAATTCCTAAGTGTTTTAAAGAAATTAGTGAGCCCCAAAATACAGAGTGGTACTTTTTGTATGACGAGACACAGATCACATTAATTCCCAAGTGTTTTAAAGAAATTAGTGAGCCCCAAAATACAGTGTGGTACTTTTATGACGAGACACAGATCACCTTAATTCCCAAGTGTTTTAAAGAAATTAGTGAGCCCCAAAAAGATTTGCTGGCACAGTGACAAGACCAGAAAATCACCTCAATTCACAAATGTTTTAAATAAAGTTGTAAACCCCAAAAAAACTTGCTGGCACAGTGACAAGACACACATCAACTAAATTCCCCGATATTTGGTCGAAATGAGACCCCCCCAGACCCCCCAGTAGTGTGGCAGACCGGCAGTAACAACACACACAACTATCTGCTTTGAAATCTCCTCTGAAATGCGTGCAGAATCGGCACTTTGAAACCTTATATAGTGTGCTGCGGGACTTAGCTCTGTGAGCCCATGATTGGGCAAAATTTGCCCAATCAGGACTCTGAGCGGTGATTTGGCATAGTGTTCAACCAGTCTTGCACCAGACCTGTGGTCAGGTGCAAGGCTGTAGCCAATTACGAGCTTCAGGCAGTGGAAAAATGCATTGTGGTCCATTGTGGTCGAACATGCGGCGAACACCCAGAAATGTTCGGGGTTCGCGATCCGTCCGAAATGGGATCGGCAAAAGGAACCGAATTGAAGAGAACGAAAAGTCACCGAACGTGCGGTGACTTTTCGAATCTCTTTGAATTACCCTGATAAAGAATAGGATTTTGTTTCTCTACAGGGGACAGACTAATCCTGCTTTAAAAAGGTGTGAAAATGTTCTTTGATACACGAATATGTGCTTTTCAATGCATTACAATGCAAATCAAGATAACTCCTTCACACCCAAAATCGAGTTAAGGATACACATTTACTATGTAATTTACAAAAATTCCTCAATTGTGTGCATTGCACTGAACTGTTTGCCAAAAGTTTAAACAATCTGAGGAATGCCAGTAGAATTAGTTATTGTTAAACACCTGTCAATCTCTGCACCAGGAAGTTACACATATATTTTCTTACACATATATTTTCTTGACAGTGAGACGAGTGTCACATCGGCATCTGGAAAACAATGTGAGCAGCATGCAGATTTTTTTCCCCCATGTGATATGAAAAAGGAGATTTACCTGCTACTTTATTTTCCTTTATTGAAAAATAAAATAATTACAGCAGTTTCTTAGAGGAGAGCTTGACACGTTTCATTTTAATGATAATTTCACTTCATGATACACAACTTATATTGAACTGGTTATGCTGGCAATACAGTATCTTCAAACACAATCTGTGCCGTCAGCTTTCACTATATCAATCAACACAACGACAATTATTCTAATCTCAATATTTTGCAAATAGGAAATAGACGGCTTACTCATAAATTGTCTCCGTTTATAGACGTCTCTGATCTCGGTTCCCTTCCCTGAGTGTGTATGTGTATTAATATTATTATTTAAAAAATAGACATATAAAAGATGCTACAGTTGTGTTCAAAATTCTTCAACCCCCAATGCTGTAAAGGGTTTTAGGGAATTTAGTGTACATTTGTAATTGTATTCAGAATGAAATCTTACAAGGACTTTTTAAAGAACCATATGCAACTAAAATGACATCAATTGGTTTTGTAATACAGTAGTAAATGTTTCTTTTGTGAATTCTTCATTGACACAATTATTCAACCCCTTAAAGACTACCACTCTGAAGAACAGAGGTTCATTCAAGTGTTTTCAATCAGGTATTGAAAACACCTGTGGATGTCACGGAGCAGCAATAAAGCATAATAAGCACCAATTAGGCAGCTTTAAAATGACTGTGATACTCAGCTCCTTCTAGACATTTACTGGTGTGGTTACAAACATGGTGAAGTCAAGAGAATGGTCCAGGAAGACAAGAGAAGAGGTGATTACTCTTCACAGGAAGGGCAATGGCTATAAGAAGATTGCAAAGATGTTAAACATACCAAGAGAGACCATAGGAAGCATCATTCGCAAATTCAAGGCAAAGGGCACTGTTGAAACGCTACCTGGTCGTGGCAGAAAGAAGATTCTGACTTCGACTGCTGTGCGCTACCTGAAGCGTAGAGTGGAGAAAAGTCCCCGTGTGACTGCTGAGGAACTGAGAAAAGATTTGTCAGATGTGGGTACTGATGTTTCAGCTCAGACAATACGGCGCACCACTGCGTAATGAAGGCCTCCATGCCAGAACTCCCAGGCGCACCCCTTGCTGTCTCCAAAGAATAAGAAGAGTCGACTGCAGTATGCCAAAAGTCATGTGGACAAACCACTGAAGTTTTGGGGGTAGTGTTTTGTGGACTGATGAAACAAAATTAGAACTGTTTGGGCCCATGGATCAACGCTATGTTTGGAGGAGGAAGAACAAGGCCTATGAAGAAAAGAACACCTTGCCTACTGTGAAGCATGGCGGGGGGTCAATCATGCTTTGGGGCTGTTTTGCTTCTGCAGGTACAGGGAAGCTTCAGCGTGTGCAAGGTACCATGAATTCTCTTCAGTACCAGGAGATATTGGATGACAATGTGATGCAGTCCGTCACAAACCTGAGGCTTGGGAGACGTGGACCTTTCAAAAGGACAATGATCCCAAGCATACCTCCAAGTCCACTAGAGCATGGTTGCAGATTAAAGGCTGAACATTTGGAGTGGCCATCGCAGTCACCTGACTTAAATCGATTGAGAACCTCTGGTGGGACTTAAAGAAAGCATTTGCAGTGCGCAAGCCTAAGAATGTGACTGAACTGGAGGCTTTTGCCCATGACGAATGGCGAAGATACTCGTAGATCGCTGCAAGACACTTGTGTCAAGCTATGCTTCACGTTTAAAAGCTGTATAACTGTAAAAGGATTTGTACTAAGTACTAAGATTGAATGTCACTTGGGGTTGAATAAAACTGATAATGATGTGAGCACAGAAAAGACATTTGTGGTTATTTCATTATAAATGTTATGTTTATATTTGTCTGACCTACACGTGCTCTTTGATTTAATTGTAAGCAAGGATGACTGAATGATCAAAATCAATGTCAAAACTGGCCAAAACATCAATTTCAGTGGGGGTTGAATAATTTTGAACACAACTGTAAAGTGTCTAGAACCTTCCACCAAAACATTTATAGACATGACTTATGTATGAGTCTGTGTTTATAGAGTTAACTCCTTCACTACAAAGTGATTTTTTTGGGAATAGTTATTAATTATACAGTTAGAAATATTTGGGAATATTCCAATGTATTCCTTACTGTAAATAAATATTTGCCATGAGATGTTGACATCTGCTGGCCAAAAGTAGTTACTGCAGGTCTGAACTCTGTGCAGGATCAGCTGGGGAGACATCACGGAGACACATTCCCAGCTGGTTTTAAAAAGTGGTGGCAGCTTGGGCATCATACCCCCAGTGGTAAAATTTTAGGGACATGTTCTGGAGCCCAAATGCAAATGAAATTAACTTGCGGCAAATTAATTGTATTTTCAGTCAAACAATGAAGCTCCTTATCATGTTAACACACTGCTGTGTCTGCTGCTGCTGCTGATCATTTAAACATGATTATGGTGGTGAAGAGTTTAATGGATTTACATTGAGATATGTTGATATTTATCATTTTATGCGATATGAAACGGGGGACGGGGGACTTTTTCTTCCTTTCTTTCTTTCTTTCTTTCTTTCTTTCTTTCTTTCTTTCTTTCTTTCTTTCTTTCTTTCTTTCTTTCTTTCTTCTTCCGTCTTTCTTTCTCTTGTTTTCTCTTGTTTTCTCTTTTTTCTTTCTCTTGTTTTCTCTTTCTTTCTTCTCTTTTTCTTCTTGTTTCTATTTCTTTCTTTCTCTTTCTTTCTCTTGTTTTCTATTTCTTTCTTATTTTTCTTTCACTTCCCTTTATCTTTCTTTCTCTCTTCTGTCTTCTTTCTCTTTTTCTCTCTAGCTCTCCCTCTCTCACTCTTTTTTATCTTGTTCTCTCTCCCTTTCTCTTTATTTCTGTTTTTTCTTTCTCTCTCGCCATCTGCTGACCAAAAAGAGTTACTGCAGTGACTGTGCATCAGGATCAGCTGAGGAGATGACAATCTGACACATCCCCAGCTGGTTTTAACCTCCCTGGCGGTCTAATTTTTTTAAATTTTTGTGTCTAAAAGTGTTTTTAAAGGAAACGTGTTTTTGTACATAGTTAGCCTGTAATAATTAGGAATCACGCACTGAAATCCGTGCAATCAAGAGTTCTTACTGGTAAAATCCTTTATAAATAAATAAATAAATAAATAAAAAAATAAATACACTGAGTCCAATAAAGTTTGAAACACGAAATAATAATTTATTATCCCAAAAATAATTATCCAAAATAATGCAAATAAATGATATTCAATAAAATAGAAAACAAACACTGAAATCGGTCTGAAAACAAGGGTAAGAGGATGTATGGTCTATTTCTTATCCTGTAGTGCCACCCAGTGGCCGTTCATAAACATTGCACTTTGGATTACAGTATTTTATGAATTGTTTATAAGTTTGCTGATGGTTCCCGCCCACCCTGCACCATGTGACTCGCAGGGAGCCTTCCAGGAAGCAGCTCGCCGTGATCACACTGTGGGGGACAGCGAGGGAGCCAGGAGGAGGTGAGTAAACATCCAGCCCGAGTGTGGCTCGGGGTTACCGTTCACGGTAGTGAAATTTAACCCCGAGTCACACTCGGGAATACCGCCAGGGAGGTTAAGAAAGTGTTAGCTGCTCAGGGTGCTAAAACTTTAGGGGCATTTTCTGGAACCCAAAGGCAAACGAAATGTGTTTGCGAGAAATTAATTTAATTTGCAGTGATACACATAGCTCCAGATTGTGTTACTGCGATCTCGGGCTGCTGTGTCTGGTGCTGCCGATTCGTTAAACACAATCACGGAAGTGAAGGGGTTAATGTTGCAGAAAAGTAATATATCTAAGCAAAACTGATTTTCTCATTTCACATGTTAGTATAAACAAAACACATTCTAATCATATCACGCTGTGAAGAAATTAAAAGGTTAATCTAAAAAAAAAGAATTCTGAAATCACAAAGGAAAAAGTGATCCTTAATTTTACACCTAACAAAGGTTATGGGGGAAAAAATGAATGTGTTTTGGCCATAGAAACCAAAATACTTATTACTCTAGAGGTAAAAAAGTGTCCATGTGATAAGATCACCCAAAATTAAGGAACCAATTTTATGAGCACTGAAAAAAGGATTAGAGGAAGGAACAGAGAGCCGCGCAGAGCGACGCTTCCACTGGTGCAGATAAACTTGATGGTTGTAGTTGTTCCACCTTCACTTGAAGTCTGGGTACCAAAGTCACAGATGCTCTGTGTGGCGCAACCACGAAATGATGTGGCTACTGACTGGCTTCCTGTAGGAGAAAGATAAGGCATTACACGTAAAAATGATAAATAAAGTTGTTTTTTTTAGCTCCTGTTTCCATTTTGTGACCCATGATGCAACATTTACCAAAATCTGTGCAAAAACTTTACTTATCTGTTGTGGTTTATCCTCTACAGCAGTGTTCCCCAAACCTGTCCTCAGGACCTTCTGACTCGCCAGGTTTGCAGGATATCTGAAGCGCAGCACAGGTGATATGATTTGCTGCTCATTGATTGCAGGATTCAGTCTGCATTTCCCCAAGGTTATCTGAAAAATCTGGCCTGGTTGGGGGTTCCTAGGACAGGTTTGGGAATCTCTGCTCTACAGTATTTAACAGTTAATGAGGTGTAGGAGGGAATGTTTAGATAAGGCGGCAGGGGGCTTTTGTTCTCCAGGCTAACCGAGATAAGAGATGGCAGCTGAATGAGATAAAACAGGGAGCTTAAAATACCTTTTTTCACGCTCATCAATAGCTTAAACACCCTCCCCCCACCGATATTACATTTGAGACACAGGCCCTGCTTGTGCCTTGGATGCCTCTGCAGATTACTGTAAAATAAAGGCTCTTATACTTCATATAGGGGATGTTAATCTGCACCTAGTAAGTGATGGAAAGATACTGGGGGGCAGTTTACAACACAAAATATCACACAATGGATGCACCCAGTGACACATACAGAGGAAAATATCACACAATGGATGCACCCAGTGACACATACAGAGGAAAATATCACACAATGAATGCGCCCAGTGACACATATAGAGGAAAATATCACACAATGGATGCACCCAGTGACACATATAGCGGAAAATATCACACAATGGATGCACCCAGTGACACATGTAGAGGAAAATATCACACAATGGATGCACCCAGTGACACATATAGAGGAAAATATCACACAATGGATGCACCCAGTGACACATGTAGAGGAAAATATCACACAATGGATGCGCCCAGTGACACATATAGTGGAAAAATCACACAATGGATGCACCCAGTGACACATATAGAGGAAAATATCACACAATGGATGCACCCAGTGACACATATAGAGGAAAATATTTGATTAACAAACAAGAGAAAAACAAAGCACATGTAAGAGGTATTAGCAGTAGGAAAAGGGAAGTGCTCATGCCACTGTACAGAGCACTGGTGAGACCTCACTTGGAGTACTGTGTGCAGTACTGGAGACCGTATCTCCTGAAGGATATAGACATCTTAGAGAGAGTTCAGAGAAGGGCTACTAAAATGGTGTACGGCTTGAAGGAGAAAAGTTACCAGGAAAGGCTTAATGATCTTAACATGTACAGCTTGGAAAAAAGACGAGACAGAGGAGATATGATAGAAACATTTAAATACGTAAAGGGAATCCACAAGGTAGAGGAAGGGAGTATATTTAAAAGGAAACAAAGTAGCAAAACAAGAGGACATAGTCTTAGATTAGAGGGGCAAAGGTTTAAAAGTAACATCAGGAAGCATTATTTTACTGAGAGGGTGGTGGATACATGGAACAGTCTTCCAGTAGAAGTGGTAGAGGCCAAAACAGTAAATGAATTTAAGCAAGCATGGGATAGGCATAAGGCTATCCCAAACAAAAGATAAATCCAGGTAAAGTATCCATGTAATTGGGCGACTAGATGGGCCGAAAGGTTCTTATCTGCCGACATTTTCTATGTTTCTATGTAAGATATCAGCAACATAAAATAAACACAATAAGGACATTTCATTTTTTGGTGGAGTGTCCCTTTAAAGGGATGAGCCACTACAATGCAAGGAAATAGATACATTGCATCTGTCTCACCTTTTGTCTCTGTACTTTGCAGAAGACACATGTTCTCATTCCCGGTGCACTGAATGGTGCTTGAAGTATAACACGAAGTGGAGGATGCGGATATACAGGTTCGACAGGTCACACAATTTGACTGAGAGCTGACAGTTGGTACTTTAGTTGGGGAAAGGGGGTAAACACATAAAACAACAAACACGTTATGAGTAAACATTCAATAAAGGATTGCCTATGTGGGCACATGTGTATTAACGGCAGCAGGAGAGTTAAAATCTCACAGGGTATATAGACCTGTTTGCACCTAAAGAAAAGATACCGTCCAGGGGGATACAGTGCACCATAAAAAGCACTGACGGTGCTCAAACTGGTATCTAGGCACTAAGAAACCTGAATAAGAAAATTTACCAACACTACTTAAATAATCCATGCGTAAGAAGTGTCTGCACAATCGATTGTTTCTCTCTCTTCTTTGAGGTCCACATTGGATTGAAAGGCAAAGGAGGAAAGGAACTGCGCTAAGAAAAGACTATCAGGGTTATTCAAAGAGATCCGAAATGCTGGCGAAAGGTAACTGAACAGTGAAATTCAGCGTTACCTTTCCTGGCCATTCGGCTATCCAAAGAGCAGGCAGTTCGCCTGCACATACGGTGCCTGTTTGTTGCCTGTTCGAGGGCAGTGAAATCCCCATAGCTTCGTCTTTTCAGAGAACAAAACCCAGCAATGAAAAGTTGCCGAAATGCCCTGCCATTCGGTTGCTTCATTCGACAGGTTTATTCATGCGAATCCCATAGGCTTCAATGTTAAAAATATTCCCGTTTTTAATTCAATATCTCAGGGCTCAAAATTTCCACTCGCCTACTAGCATTTGGCGAGTGGAAATTAAATGAGGGCGAGTGGAAATGCACATGCAGGCAGCACAATAAATTATTTTGTGCTGCGTATTCCAGCGATGCCACCATGCAGCCCCCCTTACCCAGGCTGCACGGTGACAGGGAACAGCTGCCTAATCTGACCAATCTTGTCTCTGTCACTGGCAGGGGGTGCAGAGGAGCTTCCCTGCCTCCTCGCTCTGCTCACACTGGGCTCTGACGACTGGGTATACATGTATCTGGGGTCTGATGTCTGTGTATTAATGTTATTTCCGTAACTTTGTTCTAAATAAAACTTTTTAATAGTGTAATTTCATAAGATAATTTAAGGGGGTGTGTTTAGGGGCAGAGTTAAGGGCTGGGGAGGGGTTAGGTGGAGCAACTGGTGGCGAGTAACTCTTATGGCCTGGTTAGTAGCTTGGGACTTGAAATTTTGAGCCCTGCAATATCTAATAAACCGCTTATTATAATATTCTGCAGTAAAGAGTCTCTTTATCTTTCGATTTTTTTTAGGATCTTTTAGGCATTTTTCAGGATTTTTTTTGCGAGTCTTTTTTTTCCGTTTTTTAATCGTTATTCTTTTTTCTGTAACAGCCCTTTTTATTATCATTCATTGGATCATATGTAAATTTCAGACATTTTTGCTCAGTAGTTTCTTTGCAAACATTCAAGCCTACTGTTTTTTTATTTTTGTTCACTCCATTCGTCTGCGGTTTCGGGGTTTTTCCGGCAGCTGCGCCGCGCTGTGATCGGCTCCTACTCGAGTTCCTCCGGCGTGGTTAATTCAGATGTTTTTGCCGGTTTCGGTGTGCGTTCGCCGGGTTTTGCAGTGAGTGTTCGGCAGGCAGGTTTGCGGCGGCTTTTCCCTGCACTTCGACGGCCCTGTGGTGCTTGCTGAATACACCGCAGTGTCGTCGAAAAGGGATTGCCAGATCGCACTGAATTGAAGAGAATGAAAAGTCACAGAACATGCGGTGACTTTTCGATCCTCTTTGAATAACCCTGCCTGTATACCATTTATTTTTTAAAAGACAGTTCCCTGGACAATTATTTATCTATCCACTAGAGGGCGTCAAGGCTTCATTATTTGCTATACAGCATTTAAAGGGTTGTTTCATAGTGAAAAGCTATTAACAGCCACTAGAGGGCCAGAATTCGAACCCAAAGTATTATATGGTGTCTTAAAATCGATAGCCATCATGGTCTGGACTGTTTAATTGATACAAATATTGGGTGTTTGAGAGGTTGTGACACCCTGCACTTTCAACTAGGCTGCATTTTTAAATATAACAATAATTGTAATTGTGATATAATTCAATTTGGCGCTGACTATAAGATACTTTACATTTATACAAATGATTCCCTGGTCATCTATTGCATTGAAGGAATCCTGGGAATTGTAGGCATCAGGATCTGGGGGCCTGAGTTTGACAGCCCTGCTCTTGGACTTGAGGTTCACTCTAGTTCAAGTCAGTGTTTTTTTGTAACTCACATGTAGGCTGGCTTGTGCAGTTGTCATTGTTACAGCATGATGTTCCTATCTTGGTGGTGCCTCCAGTGTAGGTGATACTCCCATTCAGTGAGCACTTACTTTCCAGTATACATGTTCTGACAAACACATCAGCAGTCGTGCCATCTGTTAAAATAAGAGTTGCATTATTCAATATTTATAT
>RXON01002761.1:0-11479 GCA_009667805.1 Leptobrachium leishanense | reverse complement strand
CCCAGTTTTAGATCTAGCCCATCACTATGTGGCCTCATTTGATTGGAGGATATATATTCATCAACTCCAGGGGTCTGTCCAGGTGTTATGTTACCTGGCCAGCAGATGGCGCTCTCAGATCAACCATCAACCTTCTGCAGGAATTAATTTATGGGCTTGGCCAATCTTTTACTGGTTTGGGGTCGTTTTATTCCTATATCCCGGGACTCCATAGATTTTATTAACAAATTAAAATTTATTTCTATTGTGGCATCGCCAGCATACTTCGCCATGGCGTGTGTGCCCCCTTTACTTATATCCACAGGGATGTGTATGTGAGGGGATATCCATTCATTGATTCGTGTATCGTTTTTAACATTCACACGTTACCCGACTTAATTGGCTTCATGCGGATTAGTACACCAGACATTTGTGATGATCAACTAAATGTGGTAGGGCCTCTGTTTTTATAAGATGCTAAAATCATCAGTTCTAACTAATAAATATTCTCATACCATATAGTACATATTGCCGAATAGCATAGCATTACAAGCTGGTTTACCCAAGCCATTTAACCTTCTTTGGGTTTTTTTTCTTTATTTGGGCAACCTATTGTTCCATGTTTACGTGGCTTTCAGAGTTTTGATCTGACGAAATAAACACAATACTGAGATATCTATCTTAGTTGTCATTGTGTTCCCTTACTTTTAAACCATTTGATCTAAAACCCTGTTTGGTTGTACAAATAATTAAATAAACAGAGTCCATTAGACTGTCTTTGATCAATGTTAAATGTCCTTTCTTGTATGCGTAACACTAACGAGTTTAGCTTGTCTCTTGTTCTTGTTATATATTAACGACGCAGACAAGTTGTTTGCGTGACGCAATTCCTGGCCCCAAATTTAAACATTCCTGCGTTATAGAAATTTCATATCTAAAAAGGTCTGACAGTATATAGTCACTATGTTACATGTTTACAGGTGCATCCTGTATATAGTTACTATGATACTTGTTTACAGGTGCATTATGTATATAGTCACTATGTTACATGTTTACAGGTGCATTCTGTATATAGTCACTATGTTACATGTTTACAGGCACATTCTGTATATTCTCACTATGTTACATGTTCACAGGTGCAATCTGTATATAGTCACTATGTTACATGTTTACAGGTGCATTCCGTATATAGTCACTGTGTTACATGTTTACAGGTGCATTCTGTATATAGTCACTGTGTTACATGTTTACAGGTGCATTCTGTATATAGTCACTATGTTGTTTACAGGAGCATTCTGTATATAGTCACTGTTACATGCTTACAGGTGCATTCTGAATATAGTCACTATGTTACATGTTTACAGGTGCATTCTGTATATAGTCACTGTGTTACATGTTTACAGGTGCATTCTGTATATAGTCACTGTGTTACATGTTTACAGGTGCATATGTAATATAGTCACTGTGTTACATGTTTACAGGTGCATTCTGTATATAGTCACTGTGTTACATGTTTACAGGTGCATTCTGTATATAGTCACTATGTTGTTTACAGGAGCATTCTGTATATAGTCACTGTTACATGCTTACAGGTGCATTCTGAATATAGTCACTATGTTACATGTTTACAGGTGCATTCTGTATATAGTCACTGTGTTACATGTTTACAGGTGCATTCTGTATATAGTCACTGTGTACATGTTTACAGGTGCATTATGTATATAGTCACTGTGTTACATGTTTACAGGCACATTCTGTATATAGTCACTATGTTACATGTTTACACGTGCATTCTGTATATAGCCACTGTGTTACAAGTTTACAGGAGCATTCTGTATATAGTCACTATGTTACATGTTTACATGTGCATTCTGTATATAGTCACTTGCTACATGTTTACAGGCGCATTTGTATATAGTCACGTGTTACATGTTTAAGGCGCATTCTGTATATAGTCACTATGTTACATGTTACAGGTGCATTCTGTATAGTCACTATGTTACATGTTTACAGGTGCATTCTGTATATAGTCACTGTGTTACATGTTTACAGGTGCATTCTGTATATAGTCACTATGTTACATGTTTACAGGTGCATTCTGTATATAGTCACTATGTTACATGTTTACAGGTGCATTCTGTATATTCTCACTATGTTACATGTTTACAGGTGCATTATGTATATAGTCACTGTGTTACATGTGTACAGGTGCATTATGTATATAGTCACTATATTACATGTTTACCGGCGCATTCTCTTTATAGTCCTTATGTTACATGTTTACAGGTGCATTCTGTATATAGTCACTGTGTTACATGTTTACAGGCGCATTCTGTATATAGTCACTATGTTACATGTTTACAGGTGCATTCTGTATATAGTCACTGTGTTACATGCTTACAGGCGCATTCTGAATATAGTCACTATGTTACATGTTTACAGGTGCATTCTGTATATAGTCACTGTGTTACATGTTTACAGGTGCATTATGTATATAGTCACTGTGTTACATGTGTACAGGTGCATTATGTATATAGTCACTATATTACATGTTTACCGGCGCATTCTCTTTATAGTCCTTATGTTACATGTTTACAGGTGCATTCTGTATATAGTCACTATGTTACCTGTTTACAGGTGCATTCTGTATATAATCACTGTTATGTGTTTACAGGTTCATTCTGTATATAGTCACTATGTTACATGTTTACAGGCGCATTCTGTATATAGTCACTATGTTACATGTCTACAGGTGCATTCTGTATATAGTCACTGTGTTCCATGTTTACAGGCGCATTCTGTATATAGTCACTGTTACATGTTTACAGGCGCATTCTGTATATAGTCACTACGTTACATGTTTACAGGTGCATTATGTATATAGTCACTGTGTTACATGTTTACAGGTGCATTATGTATATAGTCACTATGTTACATGTTTACAGGTGCATTATGTATATAGTCCTTATGTTACATGTTTACAGGTGCATTCTTTATATAGTCACTATGTTGCATGTTTACAGATGCATTCAGTATATAGTCACTGTTACATGTTTACAGGTGCATTCTGTATATAGTCACTGTGTTACATGTTTACAGGTGCATTCTGTATATAGTCACTATGTTACATGTTTACAGGCACATTCTGTATATTCTCACTATGTTACATGTTTACAGGCACATTCTGTATATTCTCACTATGTTACATGTTTACAGGTGCATTCTGTATATAGTCACTGTGTTACATGTTTACAGGTGCATTCTGTATATAGTCACTATGTTACATGTTTACAGGTGCATTCTGTATTCAGTCACTATGTTACATGTTTACAGGTGCATTCTTTATATAGTCACTATGTTGCATGTTTACAGGTGCATTCTGTATATAGTCACTATTTTACATGTTTACAGGTGCATTCTGTATATAGTCACTATGTTACATGTTTACAGGTGCATTCTGTATATAATCACTATTATGTGTTTACAGGTGCATTCTGTATATAATCACTATGTTACATGTTTACAGGTGCATCCTGTATATAGTTACTATGATACTTGTTTACAGGTGCATTATGTATATAGTCACTATGTTACATGTTTACAGGTGCATTCTGTATATAGTCACTATGTTACATGTTTACAGGTGCATTCTGTATATAGTCACTGTTGTTTACAGGAGCATTCTGTATATAGTCACTATGTTAAATGTTTACAGGTGCATTCTGTATATAGTCACTGTGTTACATGTTTACAGGTGCATTCTGTATATAGTCACTGTGTTACATGTTTACAGGTGCATTATGTATATAGTCACTGTGTTACATGTTTACAGGTGCATTATGTATATAGTCACTATGTTACATGTTTACCGGCGCATTCTCTTTATAGTCCTTATGTTACATGTTTACAGGTGCATTCTGTATATAATCACTGTTACGTGTTTACAGGTGCATTCTGTATATAGTCACTATGTTACATGTTTACAGCACATTCTGTATATAGTCACTATGTTACATGTTACAGGTGCATTCTTTATATAGTCACTATGTTGCATGTTTACAGATGCATTCAGTATATAGTCACTGTTACATGTTTACAGGCACATTCTGTATATAGTCACTATGTTACATGTTTACAGGTGCATTCTTTATATAGTCACTATGTTGCATGTTTACAGGCACATTCTGTATATAGTCACTGTGTTACATGTTTACAGGTGCATTCTGTATATAGTCACTATGTTACATGTGTACAGGTACATTCTGTATATAGCCACTGTTACATGTTTACAGGCACATTCTGTATATAGTCACTATGTTACATGTTTACAGGTGCATTCTGTATATATTCACTGTGTTACATGTTCTTGAGTGACTTAAGACTGGGGGAAGATTTAATGGCGTCTGGGAGGTTATTCCATAATTGTGGTGCTCTGTAGGAAAATGAGGACAGAGGCACTGTCTTTTTGTATTGAGGTATTGCAAGTAAGGTTCAGGTCCTGGATCGGAGGTTATAGGATGAGGGAACTGCTGAGGGAAGAAGCCTATTCAGGTAGGGTGGTAGGTTCCCCAAAAAGCTCTTAAACACCAGGCTGGAAAGGTGAAGGGTGCGTCTAGATTCCAGCGACGGCCAGTTTAGCTCTTTTAACATGTCACAATGGTGGGTTATGTAGTTACATTGTAGCACAAAGCGGCAGAATGAGTTATACAATGTACAGTGATACCTCGGATTTCGAGTAACCCGGTGTGCGAGCGTTTCGCACAACGAGCAGCTTTTTCGGAAATTTTTGTCTCGCTTTACGAACGCCATCTTGCACTACAAGCAGAGCGTGCGCATCTGCGCATGCGCGGCACTTTCAGCAAGGCACGTTAATGCACATGCGGCAAAAAGAGATGAGGAGAAGACCGGACAGACCCCACACTCACTCACACCCACCACCAGGTACAGCTATACAGTACAGTATGCAGAATATGTAGGTGTATAGCAGAGCTGCAAAAACTCAGTGTTTCATGAAAATTTACCATAGCCCAGCAGCTTTGACTACATTTGCAGTTTTCCCCTACTAGGAGGAGGAGGAGGTGGCTCTGGCAATCTGTCCTGTCCCTGTCCTCTTGTCCCTCCTGTGTATATCCACCACACTTATCAATACTGTGAGCTTTATTGCTGTGGATTCTGGGATATGCTCATATACACCGCACATGACTGAGTTTTATTGCTGTGGAGCTCTGTGATACACTCTTACGCGTGTTTTCTGTCTTTTTGATAGATGTCCTTCACAATAACCCTCCTCCCCTCTCTCTAGTCTCCTTTACACCAGCCACGATTCTTAACCCCTTAGTGACCGGGCCATTTACACAAATCCGTCTTTTAGTGACCGCTGCTGTTTTTACGTTTCTGCGCTGTTAGTGTTTAGGACAATTTTTCCTCTTACTCGTTTATTCGACCCACACATATTATACACCCTTTTTCCCACCATTAAATGGACTTTCTAGAAATACCATATTTTCCATCATATCGAATAATTTACTATAAAAAAAAATATGAAATATGAGGAAAAAAATGGTAAAAACACACTTTTTCATAATTTAATCCCCAAAATCTACAACCACCCAAAAGACCCCGGCTAAATAGTTTCAAAATTTGGTCCCGAGACTAGAAATACCCAATTTTACATGCGTTTGCTTTTTAACCCCTTCACTGCTGAGACAGTTCACCTATGTGCACTGCGCTCATTCTGACCATTTTGTGCTAATTATTTTTAGATGACAGCCTAGGTCCTATTTAATTAAACCCCCCCAGACAAAAAAACTTTAAAAAAACAAAACATTTTTTTATTTTATTAAATTTTTTTATTATTTTTTTTTTAATTTAATTTATTTATTTTTATTTTTTTAAAACCAAAACCTGGTCATGTTTTGTATCATTGGAAAAGGCCATAATCAGGCCTTTCAAATGATGGCAAATATGACCATCTAGCTGCCATGGATCGGGAGATAAAGGGATCCTTAGGATCCCCTTATCTCTACATGGCAGCTAGATGGTTAACTGACCCACTGACATCCTCACACATATGGTGATGTCAGTGGTGGGGGGGACCTGGAGGCTTGGCTGACATCCAAGATGTCAGCCCCCCTCCAGGTTTGAATTCGCGTTTTGGCGCCAATTGGCGCCGCAACGTGATCCGGCGGCGAAATGGTTAATGCTATACACCACTGAAAAGGGAGGCTCTCCCCTCTCCAGCAGTGCAAACGGAATCTCCCTAGCTTCAACGGTTGTGGAGATAGAGGGCTCCGAAGGAGCCCCCCCTCCCCTCCATTGAAATGCATGGGGACGCCTGCTGATGACGTCACCACGCAGCGTGGCGATGTCATCAGCCTCGCCTGCCCATGTAAATCACATGGGCAGGCTTCCTCCCTGCCAGATCGTCGTGGGATCCAGCGAGGGAGGTGAGTATCGGGCGGGAGGGGGATTAGGCGCCGCTGACGTACTGTACGTCCGCGGGTCTAAGGGAGACCCGAGGACAGGACGTACAGGGTACGTCAGCGGCCCTTAAGGGGTTAAAGTGCAGGTTAATTTGTTGACTTTTTCCTTTATACGGGGCTGTATTTTGTATTACTGAAATCATTTTCATACGAATAAATAGTTGTGGAACCAATCGTCAGAGTTTCCATTATTTCTTATGGAGGAATTGGAGAAATTTGCTTTGGTTTAAGAGCGTTTTGAATTACAAGCTTCCAGAACCAATTACGCTCGTAATCCAAGGTATTACTGTAGTAAGTTTATGAAGATGTGTTTGCGGGGCGGCTGCATACATTACATCTACATATTCAATAGCCGGCATAAGCATTTGTTGTACAATCTGCTTTGTTACCGCGGGGCTCAGGCAGGATTTGTTTCTGTACAGGGCACCTAGTTTGGGGTAAAGTTTAGATGAGAGTTTTTCGATGTGGGGGCCAAAGGATAGATTTGGGTCTAACCACATACCTAGATATTGGAGAGAATGGACTGCGGTCAGCGTGCCATTTGATCTTGTCCTGATGCATAGATTGGAAAGTTGTAATTTATGTCCATAGTGGGTGGATATTGAAATGAAAAAAAATTGTTTTTAAAAAAATATGTGAAAAAAACCAACAACAAACACCTTGAACATGGATTCTTTTTAAACTTAAAGTAAAATTATTTCTGAATATGATATTTCTGGATTCTGAATCAATCCCAACCAACCAGAGCAATTTTTTTTAACCCCCCCCAATATTTGCCTAGCGTACCTGGATCCTCTGTGCCTTGTATTGCTCTGCGCCTTGGGATTGGCCCCCTGTGTCTCCAGCTGCACCCAGATCTGAGTGGATCATATAACCCAACCGGTGGCTTGTTTTGTGTGGCCGTGTGAAGAGTTTTCTTACTTTTTGATGGGCTTGGACGAGTGGCTGGAGACAGGTTTACCAAGATGCCAGACTTTAAGCAACGCAGCGTTAAATGATGCGCATCCTTCCAATTATCTTTAATCCAGATATAACTGTGTTTGAGTACATCTGCCCGGCTCGAAAATGTCACTCGTGGCATTTAATGATCTGCTTCTACGTATCAAACGCGCTCACGGTTAAGATCTCTGCTAAGAATCCCTGTGACACCTTTCACAAAATCTTGCCGTCTCCACGCCGCGAGTCTGACATTTAAGTAGTCATTTTGAAAGAGGTCAGATCCAATCTTCACAGGTAGCGTCTTTCATCGCGGTCGCTGAGGATGCACCGATGGAACGTGTCGGCTACGAAGTTGCTAGGGCTCATCAAAACTTCACGTATGCACATTTTTTCTTTTCCTGGATGTATTACAGATACACACATACACTTTCCCCAGTCACCCACATGACGTCGGGCCGCGAGGAGTCCAGAAAAAATCCAAAGTAAAGAAATTATTAGCCGCCACAATACTGTCCGAGTGATCTGCGTCCAGATCTGAGCCTTTATATGTCAGGCCTGTTGGTTACATGATTACAAAAAAGATGTTGTTACCACAATCTACACAACTCATCTGCCAGTTGCCCATCATCTACTCCTTGGGTGACTTGCTTACCTTCAGTGCCATGCCTTGCTCAACATGTGGGTGTCCTCTAAGGCTTTTGGGCAATCTTGCGATCTAGTGCAGGTGTCATGGCACCATTACACAACCCAGGCTACATGCCGACCATTGGAAGCCAAGGTGGTTTGTGTTTATCAATGATTGCCTTTCTTCAGTGCCATGTGTTGCCCAAGTCAAGGGTGTCCTCTAAGGCAGTGTTTCTCAACTCCGGTCTTCAGGACCCACTAACAATCCAGGTTTGCCAGATATCTGAAGGACCGCACAGGTGATATCATTTGCTGGTCAGTGATTGCAGGATTCAGTCTGCATTTCCCCAAAGTGATCCTTAAAATCTGGCCTGTAAGCAGGTCCTAAGGGACGGAGTTTAGAAACACTGCTCTAAGGCTTTTGGGCAATCTTGCGCTCTAGTGCAGGAGTCTTGGCACCATTAGACAACACAAACCACCATATGCCGACCACTGGAAGCCGATGTGGTTTGTGGTTATCAATGATTGACTTTCTTCAAGGTTATGTGGACTCGCCTATATTTACAAAAGGTTTGACTCAATCACTGGTCAGTTGCTCTTGGTGCACCTAATGCTTCTCGTGCACCTGATACCGGTCCTCCTCTAATGACCTGGTGCAATCCCTGTTCTGTCTTTGTTTCTTCTGTGATTGATCATTGGTGCCCTTGACTCTTTGTATCCATACGTTCCACCCCCTGGCTTATAGCTTCTCTACTCTTTTCTGATGCTGATGTCTCTGGTTCTGGATGTCCATTGCCTCCATGACCTCACTCACTTCCACAAAAGCTCTCCTCTCCTCCAGGTTCCTTGGAAGGGGCACTGTGCATGGATATGACATTACCATCGGTTTGAGGTCTAGTACCTGGGATTTGGCCCTAAAGCATAATTCCTGGTCACTTTACTCATTGTGTCTTTGATTCTTTAGCTGTTATGAAAGTTCTATGGGTTAAATCCCATCCCGGTCCTCGTCTAGACCCTCTTTACAAAATGACTTTGTCTATGCAGGAATATCAAACAAACCTTGGGCTCATTGACTGGGTCTGTTCGTCCTGGTCACTTACTGGTCGGTCAGTCATAGGACGTGCAGTGCGTCAGATCCACCATAATGCTGGGCGAGTGGGATCCATTTCTTAGCTACACGTTTGAATGTCCTTATCTGGTTCATGAAAGCTGCATCTCTATATAGTGCCTTTATCTCTGTATACACTGACTGTATCTCTGTGTAGTGACGGTATCTGTATACACTGACTGTATCTCTATATACTGTGTCTCTGAATATACTGACTGTATCTCTATATACTGTGTCTCTGTATATACTGACTGTATCTCTATATACTGTGTCTCTGTATATACTGACTGTATCTCTATATACTGTGTCTCTGTATATACTGACTGTATCTCTATATACTGTGTATTGACTGTATCTGTATACACTATATCTGTATACACTGTATCTGGATATAGTGACTGTATCTATATACTGTGTATTGACTGTATCTGTATACACTGAACGTGTGAATTTTTGCACGAAGTGTTAAACGTTAACGTGCGTAAATCAACGCTGGTATTACAATCCTTGCGCATTTTTTCATCCGTCAAAAAATAACGCACGTAAAACGGACGCACAAACACACGCGCAGCAACGTTGCGTGCAGAAATGAGTATGCGGACTGTTTTTCACGCGATTCAGCAAATCAGAATTAAGAACCATAATTGCCTCATGTTAAGTTTTTGCACCTGTCAAACTCAATCTACGCATATATGCTGCAGCAATAATAAAAACACGCACAACTTCTCCAATTTTATTGTTTGGGTATGTGTAGAATGTGTAACTATACTTTGCTGTGTGTTTTTTTGGGCTGGTGTATTTGGGTTCGGCAGGTTGATAGAATTTGCCATTAACCCCAGCTTTTAGGAGTTGCTAAAATTATGCACGAAAAGGCTGTGCGTTGCAAACTGCACATAGATTGTAATACCATCCGCGTACCAGCGCACAAACGCATTTGCACTCTCAATGTTATGTATAGGATGCGCGCAGTACAGTAAGCTCGCACAGGGTTCACGCAGTTTCACCCGCGGTAGAGGAATACGTGCATTTGTTGCGCTACATTGTAATAGGATGTTCTGCGTCACTGGTGTATTTTGGCCTAGGCCAACAAGGCCCAGGCCTAGGGCGGCACTTTCCCGGGGGCGGCGGCCCGCTGGGTGGCCCCACCCCTAAAAAAAAATAAAAAATAAAAAATTGTTTTTTTCTTCTTTACTTTTGCAAACTATTTTACCAGGAAGGAAACATTGATATGTCACTAATTTTCAAGTATGTCCTGGGTAGGCAAGGCCTAGGCTTTCACTTTCCAGGGGACAACTAAAAAAACCTCACCACTAATTGGGTTACTCACAGAGCACCGAAATGACGCCAACATTTTGCAGTAACCTGCACTTTGGGGAATAAAATTTCCCAACCCTGCAGTGAATTCACCATTCACCGCAGGGTCCCCAAAGTGCATATAAGATTCTATGATTGATAATAAAAAGTTCTGTTACAGAAAAAGGAGAACCGCTATTAAAAAAAAGGGGGGGGGAATTTAGCCCCAAAAATTCTGAAAAATCACTAAAAGGTACAAAAAAATCAAATAAATAAAGACTTTTTACTGCAGATTAAAATAATAAATGGTTTATTAGATATTGCATAAAAACGGGAATATTTTTAACATTGAAACCTATGGGGTTCACCTGAATAAACCTGCTGATTGAAACCACCGAACATCAGGGCATTTCACTGTCATTTCTCTGCTGTTTGGTGTTCTCTGAATAGATTAACCATTACTTCTCTATGGGGATTTGCAATGCCTTCAAACAGCACCGTACTTGCTGGCAGTTCGCCAAACTTGTGTGTGAGCATATCACCAGAGCAGTGGTGTACTTAGAGGAGTGGCGGAGGGCGGGCGGCCCCAGGTACCAGTGATTATTGGGGTGTCATTAGGGGGTACTAGGAGGTGCCACTGTCACTGTGTGTCAGCTTTGAGCTGTGTTCTCAAACAACGAGCAGCGGAGCATAGCGTTTGCATACGGAATAAAATCGAATAGAATAAAAATCCCCCTCTCCTCCCTCCATAGCTCCTCCCCTGCCCCGCAGCAGCTCTAGGCGAGGGGAGGGGATGTGATTTGTGTCCAGAGAGAGAAGATGACAGTAAACGGCAGGTAAAGGGGGGGGGTTTATCAGCAGAATATGAAGCCCTGTCTGCTTACTGCTGTTTAAAGTGGACCTTTCCTTAACCAGCACTGCAGTGATAGAAATTTGTCATTGAGCTGCCTGGCTCCTGGTGAGGCTGCTTGCGTGCAGGTCACACTCGGTCCGGCCAGTCAGGTGGTACTGAGTCTCAGTACCACCTGACTGGCTGAACCACGTGACACGAATG
>RXON01002760.1:0-23117 GCA_009667805.1 Leptobrachium leishanense | reverse complement strand
TATTCCTTTAACCCGTAGTTACGAAAAAAACTTTATAGGACCCTATAAATCTTTAGGCATTTTTTTTTTTTTTTTTTTCCAAAAAAAATAAAATAATCCCATTAGCTGTTTTTTTTTCTGTAACAGACATAATCATCATTCGTGGGACCTCATGTTGTTAATTCCAGACCTTTTCGTTCAGTAGTTTTTTTTTTTGTTAGTTTTTTTTTTTAAACAGTGGGTGATGGCTTTGTGGCGGCATTCGGTGGCTGATTCCCTGCACTTCAGGGACCCTGCGGTGAATTCATCAGGGAAATTTGATTCCTCAAAGTGCGGGGAACAACAGAACACAGAAATGTTTGCGTCAGTTCAGTGCTCGGTGAATATCCCCTTTGTGGAGGTTTATTTGCTGCTCCCTGGAAATATAAAAACAATTTTTAAGGGTGTCACCCGGTACGGGCTGCACCCCCCACCCCCCCTTGCAACGCCACTGCAAGGCAGCACCTCCATAGCGCTTAATTTACACCAGGTTTGGAATACAGACCTATGGCTTTATGCTTGAAAAAGTCCTGCCCGGCAGAATGTAAAACAACCCCAAATCCCTGCAGCTGGTCATGGATTTACTCCTGCAGCCAGAGGTGCTACCCAACAGGACACCGTCTAACAGCTCAATAAAGTGCCACGTCCTTCAGGACATCACAGACTCAGCTCTGGGGATACAATTCATAGCTCTACCTGGACTGTATCCACCCAAGTTTAGCTCATTCCAAGAAAAACATGGACGCCAACTCCCAGCAGCCGGTTTAACAATAGAAGCAGAGTCCAGCATGTATCAATGCACCATAAAGAATAAGGTGCATGCATTAACCCATTCATACTACCCCTGGGAGACCCCCTTACCTTCTCTTCCTCTGCAGACAGGTGAGGGGTGCGTTTAGGAGCATGCGCAACCCCTGCAGATCTCTCCTTCTTGGGGGGCAGAGGGTTTAGGGGGAGCCCTGAGCAGAGTACATGAAGTTTGCTCATCATTTGGCCTAATCCACCCTGGGCAGAAGAACACAAATACAAGGAAACAAAAAAACACCTAGAGGAGTAAAGACACTCCCAGCAAGCTGATTGGCCTGTCAGATTCCCTAAAATTAATGTTTACCTGCTCTTATCCTATGTGCAGGGGGGGAGGGGGTGTGCAACACCTGTGGGGCCTGGAAAGTCACTGGCTGATTCACAAAACCTGCAAACCGATTCAGATTTAGGGAAACAATAGGGGAAATTATCTAAATAAGCCGGGGTGTTTTTCCAGTGTTTCCTGGTTTAGTGAACAAACACTCCTGAGATTGCATCTGCTGAGCTGGGAGGTCAGTGGGTTAATCTCCAATTTTGTGAGCAATATGGGCATTCACACTTTCTATGGCGTTTATGGGGTTACAGTGAAATTAATCAGGGAGTGTTGTTTTATATATAATCTCCAAGTTTGTGGCTTCCATAGCGCTAGCGCAGCACGTTTTCCCAGACATATACCACATGAAAGTGCTGCCTGGCGGGATGTAGTCTTCATGGTATGGATCATGTGCTTTCCCTGGGTCACTGGCTGCCTGAGAGTACTGGCAGTGTGAGTCCTCAGTATGTGTATGCTGTTTGAATTCTGGTGGCTCTTATTAAGGGTTAATTAAGGCTGTTCATTTTAGGCCAGATTAGCCGAATAAGAGCATTTTCCCAAGCCTGGTATTCTGTCAGCAACAATTTTGGCCTAAAATTTCCAGATTCTCCCAACGTCCTGCAGCGGGAAATCTCCATAAATCAGGATTCGGCAGTGGATTTTATGTAAGATTGTTTGAAACGAAGGATTGAAAGAAAAATGACGTGTCAGATTTTCTGTCCAATGAGCTTGAAGCAGCTGAATAATTTTGGCAGAAACTACGGTGGAGCTTTCCTAAATAGTGGACTCACCGGCATTCATCAAAATTAATTCACCGATATGTCTATATGAATAACCCCCACACGCCTCAAGATAAAAGCCCAACCCCAATGCGGATACATGATATGATAAAGTATCAAAGGAAAGTCTCTCCAGCTGCAGTTATCATTCAGTGGATCGCTACTAATATGGAAACAGGCAGCCGTACAGGGAATATCACTGCAACAGTAACAGTGCTGTGCGTCCATAATCATGGCAGAAGTGAGCGCGTGATCCTGGAAGCAGTGAGCGTATAATTGTGGATTATTCCAGCCTTGGTGTTAGAATAATCTTAATTTTAATAAAGACAGGAGGCGAATATTTTGCATTCTCTTTTCTTTACTAAAACATCAGCCGCAAAGAAAGTTTACCTAGCAACAGCAGTAACCAATAAACAACAAGAGAGCAGTAAGTCCTAGCCACGCCCTCTTTTCTTGTATGCTGAACGAGCAGGAGAGCCATGACGTAGATAATCCAGAGATCCAAGAAGTAGAAAGAACCCAGAAACTGAAGAGGAGGAAGCCAAGACTAAACAGGAGTCAACGAGATGGCGGGGCAAGAACCGGAAATCAACGGGCGTCCGAAAGGATGGAAGACCAACGGGTCTGCAGAAGCAAATCAAGCTAAGGAGAAAACAGAGGATACGTGAAAGTACCATGTGATGGAAACGTGCCAATAAACAGTTAGCTAACTGACGAGCTAAGGCTAAAATCTCATGAATTATCAAATTAAGAAAGTAGCCCTAAACTATGCTAAACCAGATATGCAAACAACAAACCCTACTAAGGGGAGAAAAACGATTAGAGAAAGAAGGACACAAAGCCAAAAGCCAAGAAATTCATTTAAATTATTTTTGTTATTATTTATATTTTTTAACCATAGTAGTAAAACCGGTACAATGTGAAAAACACACGGGCACGGGTTGGAGGGAAAAATATTCGCCTCCTGTCTTTATTAAAATTAAGATTATTCTAACACCAAGGCTGGAATAATCCACAATTTTATATCAAGTCAGGAGGCTTCATATTTTGCAGTTTTAAAGCTGCACTAGAGCCCCAGATGCATGAGAACGAGGGCGAAAATAAAAAGGTACGAAAGGTGCCCGCCCTAGACCAATCAGCAGCCGCTAGTATGTCGGACAGGGAGCCCCCGGCGTCCACAACAGAGGAAGCCGCCGCACCCCGCACGGAGTGAGCGCCAAAGTGAGGAGCAACGCCCGCTAAGGAGAGCAGCCAGCGAACCCATCTAGAGAGTGTAGGTGAGGAAACAGGGTTGTAAGGGGAAACGTAGGAGACCAAGAGCTGGCCAAACGGAGAGGAGCGCAAAGGGCTTAACGGGAGAGGTAGGTTGGGTTTTTTGCCTTCTTTTGGATCAACAGCAGTAGGTTATGTGGGAGAGGCTGAACCCGATGGACGCATGTCTTTTTGTCAGCCTATATAACTATTATGACGGAATGGGATGTTGTTCCGCCTGCGGGTGTGCTCTATCTGCGTGACCCCGTCGCTTACCGCTGGCCCGACTACCGAGTGGCGCGCACTCGGCGTCTCGTGCGGCCTGGCGTGACCCCGGGAAGGGATTAGCGGGCGGTGGAGGGGACCCCTGCCTAGAACCAGCCCGACCACTGAGCCATACGGCACTCAGCGTCCCGAGCAGCTGGTTCACTGACCTTGTGGGTGTGGGACGTTCGTGGAGATCGGATCTGCCAGCCGCGGAGGAATCTTCGGATCTTATGTGGGAAACGTTTCCGATCCAGGTGCGGGTGAATCTTCGGATCTCCGGTGGAGGACTTTTCGGATCGGGGACAGATGAAGCTTCGGATCTTGCGGGATCGGCGAGGGATTCGGATCTTACCGCAATCCCTCGCAATACCGAAGCGCGGTACACGGCCGCGCCCTTCGGATCGGATCTTCCAATCTGGGAACCGAATCACCTTCCGCTGCGCCTCTGCCCTGATGCTCGATGCAGGCACAGAGCGCTCGGTTCGGTTCGGATCTGGGTGGGCACCGTACCCTGAGACCGCGGAGGATACTCAGATACGAAAATACGGCGGGGAAATAACCACATCAGTCGAGGCTGGATGCACTGCTAAATCTGGCTTTATTATTTACAGTTCAAGCATTTATCAACTTTACACAAATTACAATACAATGGGAATCCTTGCCCGCCCTCCCAGGACCCATTGGCCATTACGATTCGGGGAGTCGCCGATTCGGACCGGATGGTCCGAATCGGCCATTTTACGATTCGAACCGGATGGTTCGAATCGGCCATCTTCCGAATCGAAGATTCTGAACTGCGCCACAAGGTGATCGGAAATGGCGGCGGGCAAGGCAGACAAAGGGAAAATGCATTTCGCAATAAACCAACGGGGGACACTTTATTACACCACACAATAATCACATCTAAATAAAAGTACTTGCAAAACTAGGTGCGTGCCACCGCACCTAAGTGTCCATAGCCACCACTGTCACTGCACCGCCCCTGGCTGAGGGTGCTGGGCCATCCCGTGACACTCCTCCCCCTCCCCAGTTCGACGCACCTGGTCTGACCCCACCGGGTCATACCGGGGAAGTCGGTGCTCCCAGGCCCGTAGTCTGTCTGGGGAGGCCGGGTCACCAGGCCTCTCCATTTGGCCTTGCGGCCGTGCCAGCTTGGTCGGGACCCACGTCCTTAGGGTTACCCCGGCTGGGCGAGAGGCATACGTCTGGCCGGAGTACCTCCTGTGTCCCCTCCAGGGTTATCGCTCATCCGGGAACCCGGGTGCCAAATGCACACGCCCCGGGTGCCCAGGTCAGCCGTTACAGAACCGTGGCTGCGTGAGGCCCCCGAGCCCAAGGGTTGCCAAAATGGGCAGAGGCCAGCGGCGCTCTGCCCCGTCGCCAGCCCTTCCGCTGGATGGCCAGGTACGGACACGGCAACCGAGGAACAAATAGAGCCAAACCTGGCTGCTCTTCCTGGCAGCCGAAGAAGGAGACCAATGGATGCAACAGCAGTTGCGCGGGGTCATCCTCGCTCTGCCCCTCGGGGCAAGTTGGGAGAAACGGGCAGAGGCCAGCGGCGCTCTGCCCTGGTGTCAGCTCTTCTGCTGGGTGGGGATCTCCTTGCGGGAGGATGGTTTCTTTCCCCCCCGGGGCCATCAGCGGTTGCGCACAACCCAGCCCGGGAGGGCCATCTGTCTGCTCCACCTGGCAGACCGTGGATGGGCAGGGCCAGCCAGCGCGCTCTGCCCCGGGGCCAGCTCTTCAGCTGGGTGAGGGCCTCCTTGCGGGAAGATGGTTTCTTCCCCCCCCCGGGGCAATCAGCGGTTGCGCACAACCCAGCCCGGGGGGACCATCTGTCTGCTCTACCTGGCAGACTGTGAGTGGTGGGCAGAGGCCAGCGGCGCTCTGCCCCGTGGCCAGCTCTTCACCTGGGTGAGGATCTCCTGGCGGGAGGATGATTTCTTCCCCCCGGGGCAATCAATGGTTGCGCACAACCCATCCCGGGGAACCATCTGTCTGCTCCTCCTGGCAGATTTTGGGTAGTGGGCAGAGGCCAGCGGCACTCTGCCCCGTAGCCAGCTTCTCCGCTGGTTGGAGATCTCCTTGGGGAAGGATGGTCACTTCACCCCCGGGGCAATCGATGGTTGCGCACAACCCATCCCGGGGAGACCATCTGTCTGCTCCTCCCGGCAGACTGTAAGCGGTGGGCAGAGGCCAGCGGCACTCTGCCCCGTAGCCAGCTCTTCCGCTGGTTGGAGATCTCCTTGGGGAAGGATGGTCACTTCACCCCCGGGGCAAACAATGGTTGCGCACAACCCATCCCGGGGAGACCATCCGTCTCCTCCCCCGCTGGACCCGTGGCCTCGGCCACCCTGTCCTCTTGCGGGGTGAAGGGGGTAACTTCCTCTGCCGGAACCCCCACGGGCACCCATGGGTCCGCCTCGGCCTCCCATAGGTCCCAAACCTGAGGACTGTCGACTTCCTCCGCCGACCCGTCCCACCACGGGGAGCTCAGGCTCGACTGCGGAACGCCGTCCAACAGTCTTCGATAAGCCACCTCGAGCTCCCACTCTCGCTCTGCTAGGGACTCCAGCTCCTCAAACACCGAGTCCCTGCTGTCTGACGGGAGCTTCAGTTCCCGTCGCTCCAGGATCTCTTCCATCCGTTCTTCGGTCTCCTCTCCGAACTCGGGGTCGGCGGCCATGCCCTCGTAGAGCAGCCCCGTGCCTCCGTAGCGAAGCCCTGCAGTGGAACTGCTCCAATAGGCCGCACTGTCAGAGAGGCGGTTAGCCACCGGAGCGCGCGGTACGCGGCGTCCAGTGCGATCTCCTGTTGCACCAGACTCCGGAGCTCGGCCTCCCACTCCGCTGGGGCCCGACCTTGCAGGAACGCTGCTCGCACATCGTACTGCACCCGATGGACGACAGCGTCGGAGGGAATGTACACACCATGGCAGTCCCGCTCATGGTCCAGGGCCGCGTACCAAAGTTCCTCTGTGGACCTCTGGTCCCGCTCCAGGCCCCCCTGCAGCCTTCTTGCCAGCACGACCTTCATGTCCGCGAAGGTGCCAGCACAAGAGCACCGCTCCTCAACGGGAAATGTGGCGTCCTCAGGTGCAGCTCCAGGCGAGCTGTGAGTCTCCATCCGAGGGTCGCTGGGATGAGTGACGTCCTCAGTACAGGCTCCAGGCGAGCTGAGAGTCCCGCAAGGGCAATCACTGGGGGTTGCAGATTCCCAAGGTGAAGCTCCAGTCAAGCTGCAAGCCTCGTCCCAGGGTTCCACGGGGTAGGGTTCGGGGTTACTATATTCAGTCTCTGCTCCGCGGAGCTCTGCCAACCGCAGCTCGTGCTGGCGGTCCTTCTCTTGCTCAACTTCACGGTAGAACTCCCGCATCACTTTGCATCGGTCCGCCGTCGTCGGGGCATCCCCGAGCAGGGCAATCCGACGCCGCACCTCTCTGAGGCCAGCATCTTCCTCCACCTCCGCGTGGACAGGGCTGGGGACGGGCGTCGTCACCCTGTCCTGATCCATCCTGGTCAGTTCCTTGATCAGGGTTTTCCGGTTCTTCTTACCCGGCGTTCCTCCCCGATTTTCCAACATCCCACGCAGGGTGTCCCGGTCGTAGTAGGTGTACACCACCATGGCGTAGGTCTCCTAGGGGCCTGCAGAGAGCAATCCCACCGCTGCCACCAGTATGACGGAATGGGATGTTGTTCCGCCTGCGGGTGTGCTCTATCTGCGTGACCCCGTCGCTTACCGCTGGCCCGACTACCGAGTGGCGCGCACTCGGCGTCTCGTGCGGCCTGGCGTGACCCCGGGAAGGGATTAGCGGGCGGTGGAGGGGACCCCTGCCTAGAACCAGCCCGACCACTGAGCCATACGGCACTCAGCGTCCCGAGCAGCTGGTTCACTGACCTTGTGGGTGTGGGACGTTCGTGGAGATCGGATCTGCCAGCCGCGGAGGAATCTTCGGATCTTATGTGGGAAACGTTTCGGATCTTCTGCGGGAAACGTTTCCGATCCAGGTGCGGGTGAATCTTCGGATCTCCGGTGGAGGACTTTTCGGATCGGGGACAGATGAAGCTTCGGATCTTGCGGGATCGGCGAGGGATTCGGATCTTACCGCAATCCCTCGCAATACCGAAGCGCGGTACACGGCCGCGCCCTTCGGATCGGATCTTCCAATCTGGGAACCGAATCACCTTCCGCTGCGCCTCTGCCCTGATGCTCGATGCAGGCACAGAGCGCTCGGTTCGGTTCGGATCTGGGTGGGCACCGTACCCTGAGACCGCGGAGGATACTCAGATACGAAAATACGGCGGGGAAATAACCACATCAGTCGAGGCTGGATGCACTGCTAAATCTGGCTTTATTATTTACAGTTCAAGCATTTATCAACTTTACACAAATTACAATACAATGGGAATCCTTGCCCGCCCTCCCAGGACCCATTGGCCATTACGATTCGGGGAGTCGCCGATTCGGACCGGATGGTCCGAATCGGCCATTTTACGATTCGAACCGGATGGTTCGAATCGGCCATCTTCCGAATCGAAGATTCTGAACTGCGCCACAAGGTGATCGGAAAATGGCGGCGGGCAAGGCAGACAAAGGGAAAATACATTTCGCAATAAACCAACGGGGACACTTTATTACACCACGCAATATCACATCTAAATAAAAGTACTTGCAAAACTAGGTGCGTGCCACCGCACCTAAGTGTCCATAGCCACCACTGTCACTGCACCGCCCCTGGCTGAGGGTGCTGGGCCATCCCGTGACAACTATGTATAACTATGTACTATGTATAACTATGTAACGCACCGAGCGACACACAGGAGAGGGTCCAAGGGAAAATAAGGGTAGAAGACCTCAGAAGACAGTGTTTTAGTATGTCTGGTGAGCGTGAAAACGACGCCCTCAGGAGAAAGCCACAGCATGCGCGTCAAAGATCCTAACATCCGCAACACGTCTAAAAAACACCAAACATAAAAGGACTGTTAGTTTCACCGAGAGCTGACGAAGGGACAGCGAGTCGTTATCTGGCCAGTTACGCAGGAACTCTAAGACAAGCGCCGCATCCCAGAAGTGAGTGTAATTGGGGGCCGGCGGGCGAGCTAGCCTAATACCCCTGAGGAGACGAAACACGGAATGGTCCCAACCCACAGGAACGCCGCCCAGGGGAGCATGAGATGCCGAAATGGCCGAGCGGAACAAATTAACGGTACGGTAGGATTTTCCGGCCGTGGAAAGGTCCGCCAAAAAATTAAGAATTAGAGGCAGAGAGGCTGTAGCGGGATCAGCCTGTTGTTGCAAACACCAACTACACCAAGTTCTCCAGGCGTAACGGTAGCTCTTACGTGTGCCCGGAGCCCAGGATTCCCACAATAGGGAGCGAGCTGCTTCTGATAGGCCTGGCAGCATGCAGGGTCCCCAGAAATCATCCACGCCACCAGTGGAAGGTTGCCCTCCAAAACCAATGGATGTGGCCTGCCTTGAGGGTCCAGCAGAATGGATTGAAAGGACGGCAGCAGAAGTGGGTGTAGACAAGAGAGTTCCAGCATCAGAGGAAACCAGGGCTGAGCGTGCCACAGGGGCGTGATCAGAAGAATCCGAATCCTCTGTCTGCAAACTTCCTGGATCGTGCGTGTGATCATCGGGAACGGGGGAAAAGCGTAGGCCCCTGATGGTGGCCATGGTTGGAGGAAGGCGTCTACCGCTGTCGCCTGCGGGTGTGGAAGCCAACTGAAGTAGGCCTGTGTCTGGTGGTTCAATCAGGAAGCGAACAGATCGAGATGGAAAGGCCCTCTCAGCATGGATAAGCGTTGGAACGTCTCTCTGTCCAACTTCCAGTCGCTGGAGTCTCTCCAGTGTCTTGAAAACCAATCCGCCACATAGTTGGATGAACTGGGTAGGTATTCCGCCATGAGGGAGATGTTCCGTTTCAGACAATAGTTGAAGAGGGAGAGAGTAAGGTCCGACAGGAGCTTGGAACGGGAGCCTCCCAGTCGGTTGATGTATTGGACTGCGGAGACGTCCATCCGGAGGAGTAGAGGAATCTCTGAGATCTTGGGTAAAGCTGCGGACAGCGAAGGAGCCGGCGATGAGTTCTAAGCAGTTGATGTGAAGTCGCTGTTCCTCGGGAGTTCATGCACCGCCCATGGAGACAGACCCGCAGGTCGCTCCCCAGCCTGATTGGCTGGCGTCCGATTCCAGCACGAAGTCCGGTAGAGAGCCAAGGATGGCACACCCATTCCATGCTTCCATGTGGCGCTGCCACCATAGGAGTTCCACTCGAACCTCCGGGGTGATCGGGACTGGCTGGTCGTAGGAGGGTTGAGGCGGAGGTGCGTGGTCTTCAGACGCTGCATCGCCCGATAATGCAGTGGGCCGGAAAATGGCTTGAATGGAGGAAGAGAGTAGGCCTACAACCCTCGCCAGATCTCAGAGACAGATCATGTCTGTTGTCAGGACGCCTCGTAGGGTCTTCTTGATGGCTCGAAGCTTTTGCAGAGGGAGACGAAGCTGGCAAGACTTTGAGTCTGTCGAACCCGAGGAAGGTGATGGTTTGAGTTGGATGAAGAGCTGACTTGTCCATGTTAATGATGAACCCGAGATCTTGTAGTAGTGTGACTACCAGAGCCGTGTGACGGGAGGATTGGATGGGATCCTGAGCCAGTATGAGTATGTCGTCCAGATATATGATAGTCCTGATGCCTTGTGCCCGTATAAAGGCCATGACTGGATTGAGGAGCTTTGTGAAGCACCATGGCGCGGTGCTGAGGCCAAGCGGCAGGCAAGTGAACTGCCAGAGGTCTTGGCACCAGTGGAATTGTAAGTACGGCCGATGAGTAGGATGGCCCAGGACTGTAAGGTATGCGTCGGTGAGGTCCAGTCTTGTGAACCAGTCGCCCTCTCGGAGGAGGTCCCTGAGTAGGTGGATGCCCTCCATTTTGAAGTGACGATAGGACACGAAGGCATTGAGAGTTTTCAGGTTTATGACCGGACGGAGGTCCACTGAATTTTTGTGCACAAGGAACAGATTGCTTACTGGGGGATCCAGTGCGGGGAGGATGGCCCTTTCGCCTGCAGGGAGCAGAGTTCCCTGTCTAACGGGCCGAGTGCTGGGAAGCAGACTGGAAGGGAACCTGGGAGAAGTCTATTAAAAAAACAGATACGGTTCGTAGGACCCAGGAGTCAGACGTGAGCTTGCGCCATATGAGGAGAAAATAGCGTAACCAACCCGCGACCGGTATGTGTAGGAGCGGAAGCGCAGGGGTACTCACCAGCTGAATAGCAACGTCTGGGTCTGCTGAAGCCACGCCTGACGGGAACTCCCCGAGCCAGGATCAGGCTGGGTCAATATCGCACGTCCGTGCTTTGGTTTGTAGTGAGGCAAGGTCTATAGGAGCTGTTGTATCGGCTGGCAACCCGACCTCTTGGTGCGCCAGCACTGGAGGAAAAACGAGTCCGGGGGTGGAAGACTCTTTTCATATTAGATTGGACCTTCTGCAGGTTGGTGTTAACGTTAACCTTATGGTTTAACACCTTTTAGGAAAGGATCCCCAACAGCAACCCCTTAGCCGCAGGACCCAACTCCTTGGTATACATGCTAGTCAATTTTGCGTCAAAGCAAAATAATGCCGCTTTGCGCCGTTCAGAGGAGATGCCAATGTTGGCATTACCTAAAAGGCAGAGGGCACGCTGCGCCCATTCTCGGACCATCGCAGGATCAAGCAGTGAATTGCTAGTGAGCGCTTCGTCCTCCATGACGAAAATGAGAGAGAGTGGGCTGGAAACGTCCAGCAACTTGTCCTGAGCAACGCGGAGGCCCTGCTCCAGACCTCGAAAAAGGGACACCTCTGGCGTCAAGGAGCGGCGCTGGGTATCCGAGGACACCAAGGAGCGTGGCGGCGCTGGCGCGGCGGAAAGGGGTATTATAGCCATACAGGGTCATTCAGAGAGCGTGAAAAGCAGGAGAATGACTGGAGAATGAAAAATTCTAGGTCAAAATAGCCAAACCAGAAAAATTCTCCCTTTCATCTCACTTTCCAAATCGGCTATTTTGACCTAGAATTTTTCATTCTCCAGTCATTCTCCTGCTTTTCACGCTCTCTGAATAACCCGGATAGTATCGGAACAGGGCTCACCCGTAGAACTAGGAGTAGCTAGCGGGTCACCAGCAGTCTCGGCTCCTTCCTCGTCAGGGTAATCAGCCTGGTAGTCATCCAGGTCACCAACGTCATCCCCTTCGTGATGGACAGAAGTGCGGGAAGACTTTTTAGCAGGGCCCTTACCCTTGCCTGCGGACTCGGATTGACCCTTCCAGGGTCTTTTACGCGATGGCGCGGCAGCCTCAGACTGATCAGACTGAGAGTCCTCAGAGCGAGCCAGTGATTGTGCCCTAGAAAGGACCGGAGGGTCTGGATGGGGAAGCTGGGGCATAGCTGCAAGTGCTACGGGCAAAGTTTCAGAGAGGGCAGTTAGGAGCCATGCCTTAAACTCCTCCGGATTAGTGGGTAGCTGGGAGGAATCCATGGAGAAAGAGGTAAAAAACGGGGCTGACCCGTTGGGGATATATATCAAAAAATATATTCTTTAGTTTGGTAATGATCGGGGCTCACCCGATGTATTGTGGGGCTACAAGAAACCTGTACTGGCCACCAGAAAGAAATATATGTATATTATATGTTATCGGGGCTCACCCGAGATGACAGGAGCGATAATAGGATCCTGCAGTGAAGCGGAGGCCGTTTGGGGAAGCGCTACATGAGCTGACACCTGTCCGAGTATGTCGGAGCATGAAGAATCGAGCTCCCGAATGGCGGCAAACGCAGTATCAACTAAAATGGCCGCCGGAGTGCCCAAGCGCAGACGGCACCACGCTACTCTGAGGTGAAGCAAAGAGTCGGATCGTGCACGCGCGGTTTAGGCGGCGGGCGCCGCGGGAAAAAACCCTTAAAACACGGTAGAAACCTAACAGAAAAAAAGGATAAAGCACCCTCTATACGCCGGGAGACCAGCACGACACGAGCAAAGCACATCCTGCAGGCGGGAGAGTGCCCGCACAGCAGGGAGGAAAAAACCTAGGAGAGAACAATTAAGCACACATAAACAAACATGTGAATAATTAATAGCAATTAATAATACAATTAAAAACACAACTAACTAAGCCTGACAACCAGGAGCTGTTTTGAAAACGTCTCACCTGGAGGTCAGCAGCAAAGAAAGGAGGGCGTGGCTAGGACTTACTCTCTTGTTGTCTATTGGTTACTACTGTTGCTATGTAAACTTTCTTTACTGCTGATGGTTTAGTAAAGAAAAGAGAATGCAAAATATGAAGCCTCCTTCAGGATACAGTGAGCGTTGGATCAGGGTACAGTGAGCGTTTGATCAGGGTACAGTGAGTGTATGATCCGTTTACAGTGAGTGTATGATCAGGATACAGTGAGCGTTTGATCAGGATACAGTGAGCGTTTGATCAGGGATACAGTGAGTGTATGATCAGGGTACAGTGAGTGTATGATCAGGATACAGTGAGCGTTTGATCAGGATACAGTGAGCGTTTGATCAGGGATACAGTGAGTGTATGATCAGGTACAGTGAGTGTATGATCAGGATACAGTGAGCGTTTGATCAGGATACAGTGAGTGTTTGATCAGGATACAGTGAGTGTATGATCAGGGTACAGTGAGTGTATGATCAGGATACAGTGAGTGTATGATCAGGATACAGTGAGTGTATGATCAGGTTACAGTGAGCATTTGATCAGGATACAGTGAGCGTTTGATCAGGATACAGTGAGTGTATGATCAGGTACAGTGAGTGTATGATCAGGATACAGTGAGCGTTTGATCAGGATACAGTGAGCGTTTGATCAGGATACAGTGAGCATTTGATCAGGATACAGTGAGTGTATGATCAGGATACAGTGAGTGTATGATCAGGATACAGTGAGTGTATGATCAGGATACAGTGAGTGTATGATCAGGTTACAGTGAGTGTATGATCAGGATACAGTGAGCGTATGATCAGGTTACAGGGAGCGTATGATCAGGATACAGTGAGTGTATGATCAGGTTACAGTGAGTGTATGATCAGTTTACAGTGAGTGTATGATCAGGTTACAGTGAGTGTATGATCAGGATACAGTGAGTGTATGATCAGGTTACAGTGAGTGTATGATCAGGATACAGTGAGCGTATGATCAGGGATACAGTGAGCGTATGATCAGGATACAGTGAGCGTTTGATCAGGATACAGTGAGCGTATGATCAGGATACAGTGAGTGTATGATCAGGATACAGTGAGCGTTTGATCAGGATACAGTGAGCGTTGATCAGGATACAGTGAGTGTATGATCAGGGATACAGTGAGCGTTTGATCAGGATACAGTGAGCGTTTGATCAGGATACAGTGAGTGTATGATCAGGTTACAGTGAGTGTATGATCAGGATACAGTGAGTGTATGATCAGGTTACAGTGAGCGTATGATCAGGTTACAGGGAGCGTATGATCAGGATACAGTGAGTGTATGATCAGGTTACAGTGAGTGTATGATCAGTTTACAGTGAGTGTATGATCAGGTTACAGTGAGTGTATGATCAGGATACAGTGAGTGTATGATCAGGTTACAGTGAGTGTATGATCAGGTTACAGTGAGTGTATGATCAGGATACAGTGAGTGTTTGATCAGGTTACAGTGAGTGTATGATCAGGATACAGTGAGTGTATGATCAGGTTACAGTGAGTGTATGATCAGGTTACAGTGAGTGTATGATCAGGATACAGTGAACGTATGATCAGGGATACAGTGAGCGTATGATCAGGATACAGTGAGCGTTTGATCAGGATACAGTGAGTGTATGATCAGGTTACAGTGAGTGTATGATCAGTTTACAGTGAGTGTATGATCAGGATACAGTGAGTGTATGATCAGGTTACAGTGAGTGTATGATCAGGATACAGTGAACGTATGATCAGGATTACAGTGAGCGTATGATCAGGATACAGTGAGCGTATGATCAGGATACAGTGAGCGTTTGATCAGGGATACAGTGAGTGTATGATCAGGATACAGTGAGCGTTGATCAGGATACAGTGAGTGTATGATCAGGATACAGTGAGTGTATGATCAGGATACAGTGAGCGTTATGATCAGGGATACAGTGAGTGTATGATCAGGATACAGTGAGCGTTTGATCAGGATACAGGAGCGTTATGATCAGGATACAGTGAGTGTATGATCAGGTTACAGTGAGTGTATGATCAGATACAGTGAGTGTATGATCAGGTTACAGTGAGTGTATGATCAGGATACAGTGAGTGTATGATCAGGTTACAGTGAGTGTATGATCAGGTTACAGTGAGTGTATGATCAGGTTACAGTGAGTGTATGATCAGGTTACAGTGAGTGTATGATCAGGTTACAGTGAGTGTATGATCAGGATACAGTGAGTGTTTGATCAGGATACAGTGAGTGTATGATCAGAATACAGTGAGTGTATGATCAGGTTACAGTGAGTGTATGATCAGGATACAGTGAGTGTATGATCAGGATACAGTGAGCGTTTGATCAGGTTACAGTGAGCGTTTGATCAGGTTACAGTGAGCGTTTGATCAGGATACAGTGAGCGTATGATCAGGTTACAGTGAGCGTATGATCAGGATACAGTGAGTGTATGATCAGGATACAGTGAGTGTATGATCAGGATACAGTGAGTGTATGATCAGGATACAGTGAGCGTTTGATCAGGTTACAGTGAGCGTTTGATCAGGTTACAGTGAGCGTTTGATCAGGATACAGTGAGCGTATGATCAGGATACAGTGAGTGTATGATCAGGGATACAGTGAGTGTATGATCAGGTTACAGTGAGTGTATGATCAGGTTACAGTGAGTGTATGATCAGGATACAGTGAGTGTATGATCAGGTTACAGTGAGCGTTTGATCAGGATACAGTGAGCGTATGATCAGGTTACAGTGAGCGTTTGATCAGGTTACAGTGAGCGTTTGATCAGGATACAGTGAGCGTATGATCAGGATACAGTGAGTGTATGATCAGGATACAGTGAGCGTTTGATCAGGTTACAGTGAGCGTATTGTCAGACCTTTTTAGATATGAAATTTCTATAACGCAGGAATGTTTAAATTTGGGGCCAGGAATTGCGTCACGCAAACAACTTGTCTGCGTCGTTAATATATAACAAGAACAAGAGACAAGCTAAACTCGTTAGTGTTACGCATACAAGAAAGGACATTTAACATTGATCAAAGACAGTCTAATGGACTCTGTTTATTTTATTTATTTGTTACAACCAAACAGGGTTTAGATCAAATGGTTTAACCCTTTCACTGCTGAAGACGTGTGGGACACGTCCTCAGTGATGCACGTTGCATGCTGAGGACGTGCCCCACACGTCATCAGCTATTTGGGACCCCCGGCGGAGATACTCACCTCTCTGTCCGGGGTCCCACGGCGTTCTGACTTCAGCGTCCTCAGACGCTGAAGTCAAGCGCCTCCCGGCGTAAATGACGTCATCGCGCCATGCGCGATGACGTCATTTCCAGGCGACCCCCCGGCAATGCCGGGAGATAGCCTGGAAGGGAGGGGGGGATCCGTTCGGATCCCTCTCCCTCCCGATCGGAAGGAGCAGCGGTAAAAGCCAGGCACCGCTTAAAAGGGAGAGTCTCCCCTTTTAAGCGATGCCTGGCTTTAACCCCTCAAGTGCTGGGTTGCACTTCAGCGCCTTGCGGCGCCGAAGTGCAGCCTATCTCCGGTGGGGGCCGCCATCTTGGATGGCGGCTCCGCCCCCGGACTCCCCTCGCTGTCTGACGTCATCACGCATAGCGTGATGACGTCAGATAGCCGGGGAACCCCTAGCTGCCGGGGATTTCCCAAGGAAATCCCCTGGTGGAGATAGGGGGTTCTTGTGAACCCCGATATCTCCCGAACCGTGGCAGCTAGGGGGTCATGGAGGATGTCATTTGAAAGGCCTGAGCATGGCCTTTCGAATGATACCCAACATGACTAGGTAAAAAGTAAAAAAATAATAATAAAATAAATAAATAAATAAATAAAAAAAAACATGATTTTTTTTTGTGTGTTGTTTTTATTAATGCAGCAATATTGTTCACATTTCAATTATAATGTGAACAATGATGCTGCACTAATGATTTTTTTCTATGGGGTGCGTTTGCTAAAAATCACGTAATTCCCCCCAAAAAAAGTAACAAGTCCCCATTTCAAATTTTTTGTACAAGCGCACCCCATAGAAAACATAACCGCAAACGCTCATGTGATAAAATGTGAAAAAAAAACACTTTACACACTGCAGATGATTAAAAATTCAATTTTTATTGTATTTTTTGTTATAATATACAGGCAGGTCATGACGTATACATATAATAATGACATATTATGAATCTGCGTAGTCTGCCGGAAAGAACGATATATAATATGTCTGGGTCATTTATTAAAATGTGGCTTCAAATCGCGTTTAAACATGATGAGCGAAAGCGGTAAAAATGAGCTCAGCACACAGGCGTGAAATGCCTCAGCAGTGAAGGGGTTAAAAGTAAGGGAACACAATGACAATAGATATCTCAGTATTGTGTTTATTTCGTCAGATCGAAACTCTGAAAGCCACGTAAACATGGAACAATAGGTTGCCCAATAAAGAAAAAAACCCAAAGAAGGTTAAATGGCTTGGGTAAACCAGCTTGTAATGCTATGCTATTCGGCAATATGTACTATATGGTATGAGAATATTTATTAGTTAGAACTGATAATTTTAGCATCTTATAAAAACAGAGGCCCTACCACATTTAGATGATCATCACGAATGTCTGGTGTACTAACCCGCATGAAGCCGATTAAGTCGGGTAACGTGTGACTGTTAAAAACGATACCACGAATGAATGATTGTATGTCCCCTCACATACACATCCCTGTGGATATAAGTAAAGGGGATGAGATGCACACACGCCGTGGCGAAGCATGCCGGCGATGTCACAATAGAAATAAATTTTAATTTGTTAATAAAATCTATGGAGTCCCGGGATATAGGAATAAAACGACCCCAAACCAGTAAAAGATTGGCCAAGCCCATAAATTAATTCCTGCAGAAGGTTGATGGTTGATCTGAGAGCGCCATCTGCTGGCCAGGTAACATAACACCTGGACAGACCCCTGGAGTTGATGAATATATATCCTCCAATCAAATGAGGCCACATAGTGATGGGCTAGATCTAAAACTGGGCGGAAGACCACTATATAGAGAGGACACTCCAGAGCAGGACAGACACTGAGAAAAGCTTGGGGAGAGACCTGAGGGACGCTTGGAGGGAAGAAAGGCAATCACCATCGGCCGCCCCTTTAAGACCGACCACACCCTAATCTTCCACCACTCTATCTTCATTAACCAGATGGTAAAGTATACCTGAATAATATGATATCTATTTTCTAATTGCATAGTCCTGACTTTAGATGTCCATCACAAACTAAAGGAATATAAATGAATTATTTTGCTGTTTGAGCCTAATAATCAGTAGAATAGAAATTCTGCCTTTACATCCACTGCAGAGGAGTGCTAAGGAAGAGACTATCACCGGCTGAATACTTGAGCCATAATTTAGTGAAATTATTTATATTCCAAGAATACTGTTTGTGGACATCTAAAGATCAATTATATACCTATAGTGAGATACGCTGGGACCGTGAAATAGCTTTTATATGTCAAGTGCCGTCCGCCCCATTCGTAACCTAGCATAACTCCTTCCATATCCATCTTGCAGCCCCTTCGAATGAATGCATGCACTGTAAGTCATTAAGAAGCGTTAGGTTAACGTATATCGAATGAAGTGCTGTGATTGATCTGTGGAAGAGATAGTCTCCCTATCGAGTGTGTTATGTATCTCCCTGAAGGAAGTTGCATTTAGTGAATAGGCCCCCACAATAATAAATTGTGCTGCAGGTGATGCCAGTAACTGAGTGTTTATCTTAGCCAGGTGGAGGATTGGTTTATAATGGGAAAGGTTTAAGTGAATAGAATAGAGTTGGTGTTTAAGAATTGAGGCGTGTATATCTGTGGTGCGGTCTATAAACCTAAAATATCTGTCCATTAGATTATTACGTGTCGCAGTATCGCTACTAATCACGATCTATAATCACTTGTAAATTGTAGTTTGCTAATCCGTTGATAACATATGATTGTATGAAACTTGACGTGTGAATAAATTTTGGTTTGAATTGTTTTACCGTTACGCAGTCTCATATCTTTATTGATTTTATTGTGTTTAAAAATATCTAGAGAGCATCAAAAGAACTCGGATAACGCGCCATATATTTGTTAAGACGTATATTTATTGATTGGTTATTAATCCCTATGTTAGGGGTTAAATACCAATTTATACCACTGGTATTGGAGGCACTGTCAATAATATATATATATCTATGTATATCAACAATAAGAAAAATATGCGTCATAATTAATATATCCCTGACCTATTAAAGAAGTCAATAATCTCTAACAGGCCTCTCTGAATTTTGTTCTTGATTTTCTAACTAGTATCTTTGATTCCGGAGTAGCTTATAGAACCTTGAACGTCTATCATTCAGCTGTCTCAGCGGGACATATTGGGCTCGCTGGCGTTGCTATCGGTCAACACCCGCTTATCTGTAGATTCTTGCGAGCTGCCCGCTTGGTTAGACCCCCTCTTCCTCGGTACTCTACCACTTGGGATGTTTCCATTGTGCTAAGGGTCTTGGAACGCTGGCCTGATAATACAGCTTTGTCCTTGCAGCAATTGTCAGCCAAGCTTGTGGTTCTGTTCTGCTTGCTCTCCTGCAAGCCTGTAGGTGATGTTAGGGCCTTGGATTACCCTTCCAGACCTTTTAGACAGGATGGCATCTACTTTGACATATCTCGTAGGACTGAGACCTCTATTTCCTCAGCCTTCTATCCGGCTTTCCCTGACCGTCCTCTTCTGTGTCCGGTGCAGTGTCTCCGGTCCTATGAGTCTCGCACATCTGACTTCAGGCAGGGTGTTGTATCCCCTTGGTTTCTCTCATTTCGATCCCTGCATGCCCCAGTATCATCACCGACTCTGACACGCTGGGTGTGATGGTTGAGTTTATCTGGTGTGGATACCTCCTGTTTTAGGGTGCACTCTTTGCGCAGTGCCATGGTTTCGGCCGCTTTGGCGGCTGGTTGTCGTTTGGAGGATATCATGCTGTCAGCAGACTGGTCCAGGGAATCAACGGCACATGTGTTTTATGTTCGCCCGCTGCCTCACTGGACGTCCTCAGTTATAGATCAGCTTTCAACTAGCAAATACTCGCCTCCGAGTCCTGTATTGAAATTACAAAATTTTCCTGTTTCATAACAGAAAGTTTGAATTTTAAGAAGGACTCGGAGGCGAGTATTTCCCTCCCTCGACCTCCCTTCTGTATACTGTGACCGACTGTTCATAATAAAGATATTCATATTGCTTAATGACTCGTTCACCCTTTGTTATTGCTGTACCACTCCAATGCTAGCGATGTTATCGCGCTTGCGCCGTTTTATTTTCCTGATTAAAGAAATTTATGACCCGATTCCGCGCACTGTGCTCTTTTATTCAATGTGATTTTGCACTTAGTTGCGGTTTGGTTTCTAATCACGGCACCGTGTTTCTGTTTTTCCACAGCCTCGTGAGCGCTCCTTCCCTCCGTTTGGTTGAATCTCAGATTCCTCCTCGACTTCCTCTGACGGCATGAGAAGTCTTCGTTTTCCCTGTTGGAATGTTTCGTTTGTTGATCTCGACCTCGTTACCCGCAAAAAAGAGGAGGAGCCTATTTTGGGAAGGAACTATGTGCACTGCACAGGGGGGGGGGAACTGTGGGCACATGGTACATTCCTTGTTGTGTGGAAGACCGTTTTTTTCTTTTATATTTAACCTGTTAAAGATCTCTAATGCTGCTGAGAGGAATAAAGAAAGAGAATGTCACGGTGGGTCAGGGGATGGGGCGCCTGGCAGCAGCTTCCTCGCTGCTCGCTGGCCAGGCGCCGAATGTAAACGCTTCCGGGTGCGCTCACGTGGGACGCCGAGGGGCGGGGCCTGGCGTTATGACGCGGACCCGCCGGGTTTAAAACCCAGTCTCACCATTATACCGGTGCCCTGACGTGGTATTCACCTCCCGCAGAGCTCTTGTGAATATTTGGCTATTTCCTGTGTATAACCCTTGGCATTGGCAAACGAACCTTCCTGTGTATGACCCTTGGCATTGGCAAACGAACCCTCCTGTGTATGACCCTTGGCATTGGCAAACGTACCCTCCTGTGTATGACCCTTGGCATTGGCAAACGAACCCTCCTGTGTATGACCCTTGGCATTGGCAAACGTACCCTCCTGTGTATGACTCTTGGCATTGGCAAACGAACCCTTCTGTGTATAACCCTGGTATTGGCATTTACTCTGCTCTAGGTTCTGCCCTTAACGTTGGTACCAAGGTCAGTCTATGTGGCACCCTAAGCACACATCAGATTACCTCTGCTATTACTAAAGTCCTAGGGAGGACTTGTGATCTGTTCTGTACCCCTGTCTGGTGTTTCCCTTTCTTTATCTGTTACCTGCTTAATTGTCTATATAGCTTTGCCGACCATTCAAGGATCGGAAGAGTAGAAAGTGAGCTACATAAAGAGATCAATATCTTGGTAGTCAGAAGGATTCGTGACAATACTCTATTCCATACCTCTGTCTGGTGTTACCCTTGTTTATCTATTGTCTGGTTAATTGTCTTCCTAGTTTTGCCGACCATTCAAGGATCGGAAGGGTAGAGAGCGGTCTGCGTAAAAGGACCACACTTTTGGTAATCAGAGGGATCCGTGACATTACGTCAGGGCCAATGGATCCCGCAGACCTCTCTAACCAGCTGGCACGTATCGCAGCCAGACAAGAGGAACAGGACCATAGGATGGACCAGATTTCTCTCGCTCTGCAAACCCTGTTAAATCGGTCCAATACAGGTACCACAAACCCTCCAGATCCAGTATTACCTAGGGTCAGTTCCGTCCCCCTGAAGGACATAGGCTTAGTATGAAGGCACCCCTACGCTATGATGGTACACCAAGCCTATGTCGGGGTTTTTTGACTCAACTCGAGATCTTGTTTGAGAACAATCCAGGTTCTTGTATGTCTGATAAAGCCAAAGTAGGATATCTGATTAATCATTTAACAGAAAAAGCTTTATTGTGGGCTATGCCGTTGTGGGAAAATAAGAAACCCATCATTTATGACTATGAGGGTTTTACCTTTGAGTTAAAACGTACCTTTGATCCCTCTAGAAGGGCTACCAATGCGGGTAGGTCCTTGTTTCACATCCAACAAGGTAATAAGAGGGTCGCCGATTATGCCATAGAGTTTAAAACTTTGACTTCTGAGGTACTTTGGCCGAACGACGTTTTAACCTTAGCCTTTACCGAAGGCTTGAACGAGGCTTTTATGTTTGAGCTGGCTCCCTTAAAATTACCAGAAAGTCTGGACCACCTGATAGATTTCTGTATAGCCATGGACGATCAAATCAGGGAAAGGAGACACCCCAGAGATAGACCCAGAAGGGTCTTGCCTCCTTTACCCTCGTTACCCAGACACACCAGTACGTCAGGTGGTTCGGAGAATGTGAAAACAAGTTGCCAGTCGTTGAACCCATGCAAATAGGGAAGACAGGTATTTCAGAAGCAGAAAGAGCGCACAGAAGAGAAAAGGGGCTCTGCTTCTATTGTGCAGGGGCAGATCACTTCCGCCTTCAATGCCTCAGAGACCCAGGGTTAGCAGGGCTGAACATAGCAAAGTAGGATTCAGAAAGGAAACACCCAGGTTATCGGTTCTCTGTGTGCCTCCTTTGTGGATAATGAGAAAAAAAAATCCAGGATTCTGTTACCGATCTCCCTAACCTGGGAGGGGTTCACCTCAAGACTGAGGCATTCTTAGACTCTGGGGCCTCAGGCAATTTTATGGATAAGAATTTTGCTGCCAAAAACCTCCTACCTCTGGTTCTCAAGGAAAGACCTCTAATGGTGGAGGCATAGATGGTAAACCCCTGTCATGTCCACATATCACTCACGACACAGTCGATGTATGTATGAAAACAGGAGTTTTGCACCAGGAAACAATAAGATTTCAAATTATTGAATCACCCTCATGTCCTGTCGTTCTTGGGTTTCCATGGCTAACAGAGCACAACCCGGTTGTCGATTGGGTCCAGAGAGACATAAAATGTTGGGGTCAGAGTTGTCAGTCTAGGTGGCCTAGGCAGAGTCAATGTGATGGTAGCCTCAATATTGCCACAGCCCCTCCTTTGTCCACAGAGGTCCCTGAATGTTACCTGGCATTAAAGGAGGTGTTCTCTCTAAAGCCAGGACTGAGGTCCTACCACCACATCGTCCATATGACTGTGCCATTGATTTACTCCCCGGTACGATGCCTCCTAGGGGTCACGTATATCCTTTATCACAAAGAGAGAACGACATTATGGAGGAATACATAAGGGAGAATCTGGAACGAGGATTCATTAGACGATCCTCCTCTTCCAGCAGGAGCAGGTTTCTTTTTTGTTTCCAAGAAAGAGGGAGATCTGCGACCTTGCATCGATTATAGGGGTTTGAATAGGATCACTATAAGAAATGCATATCCCATACCTCTCATAACAGAATTGTTCGACC
>RXON01002759.1:0-56239 GCA_009667805.1 Leptobrachium leishanense | reverse complement strand
TGCTTCCGTGGGGTCACGGTCGGGGTGCTACCACGCAACACGTTGAGATCCACAGAGTGCAGGAAGACCTGCAAGGGCGTCGGCAGACAATCAACTTTTGATCTGCAGCACGCCCCGACGGAGCCCATGGAGTTGCAGAACACTGCCGTCTCCTGCTGTCACCGAGCCAGGCCTGCCAATCCCGGACGAAGCCCCCAGAAATGAAGCAGCCTCCTGGGTGTAGTTCGGGTCAGGAGATTGTGACTCGGTGGTAGACAAAGGAGACGGAGGCCTTCTTAAGCAGGAAAAGCATTTATTCGGTACCGAGCCTTGAGTCAGGTCTAGCCCAAAAAGACTCAAGGGCCGAGCCAACAGAGAGACAAAGAATTTATACATGGCTTGTAAAAATGCACACCTTATTCCCCTCCCCAGGTTACCCTCCCACTTATATCAACCTTCATTATACATATTGGACTTTATTCATCATTTTGCAAGTCAGCAAGGTTCACTTCAAAGAAACGACCCTTGAGCCCACTCTGAATTCTCTGTCTAGTCAATATGGTTATAAAAGGAATCATTCTTCCAAAACAAATATGGCAAGCTATGGGATTTACGCATTCCTGCTGTCTCGATATATTAGCAACTTTTATGGCTTAGAGTTTAGAGACCTGGGGGAGAAGAGATAATTCTTCAGTCAGCAGAAATCAGGTTTATTAGAGGCTACACTTAGCTGTTAGTTAGAGCAGGCAAACTTAGTTGACTCTAGTGAGCACAAAGGGACTGCAGACTTTTTAAACACAAAATAAAGTTGGTAGCCTACCTTGAGCGAACACCAAAATGGCGGATTAGCTGTGTTAGCACCTCTATGGGATTTAATTTTAGAAATATACTATCTCAATCCAATATGTTTCCCTTTGTAGCAGCCGTTGGGAGTGGTTGCCACCCCTAGGAAGTGGTTGGGACATGGTCTATAGCCACAAGTCGAAGTGTAGGTAGTGATGTTGAAGTGCCAGAAAGTGTTTGGCCACCGGCTTTTCCGTATGGCCATCCCTGTATGCCGTGTTAATGGATGAGCGATGTCCTCGTGTGTGATCCCTAAGTGTAAGGTCAGTCTTGCCCACATACGCTAACCCGCACGGGCACGTAATCATGTATATCACAAATTCTGTCAAGCAGGTAATGCAATGTCTAATCTTATAGATGCGTCCAGTAAGCGGGTGTGCAAACGTGGTTGACGAATTCATGTGATTACATGTGACACATCCCGTACACCTAAAACATCCCATTTTTTGTAACGGAATCTTGGTATCATATGATTTAATGGCGTCTGTATGTACAATAGATCACGTAAATTGCACCCCTAGAATAGCTAATGAGTGGTTGAGTTTTGAATGAAGCTGGTAATGACCGATCGAAAGAGAAGGTGTTCCAATGTTTTTTTGATGGTATTCGCTATCTTTGTACTGTGGGTATTATATTTCAAAGGAAGAAAAATTCTCGCTGATTTCACTGGCTGGGTGTTTTCTGACCCTGTGTGCGTATTATCGCCTTCCTTAAAGCCTCATCCAGAACCTTTACCGAAATAACCCCTTCAAGAAACTGTTGATACATCTCGAGTTTGTTGTTTGCATAGTTCCACTTCACTATTGTATCTAAGTACCCGTAAAAATTGGGATATTTGGAAGAGAGTTTTTTAAGATGTTGTGGATGACTATCCATATGTAAGATAGTGTTTCTATCCGTTTCTTTGTGAAAAGGGATAACCTAAGGTGTTACCTGTACGAAAAATGGTGACATCTAGAAACGATATGGAGCTCAAAACTACTGTTGGTAGATAGTTTCACTGGAGTGTCAAGACTATTAACCGAATCAACCAGAAGGTTGAAATTTTGTACATCCCCATCCCATATCAGAAAAATGTCATCAACAAAGCGACAGTAACATAAAATCTGGGAGTCATATTCTTGTAACAGATGTGTTCGTTCAAAACAATTCATAAAAAAATTGGCGTTATGTGGTGCCATAGAGGCCCCATCGCCAAGATTTAGACATTGCATTACCTGCTTGACAGAATTTGTGATATACATGATTACGTGCCCGTGCGGGTTAGCGTATGTGGGCAAGACTGACCTTACACTTAGGGATCGCACACGAGGACATCGCTCATCCATTAACACGGCATACAGGGATGGCCATACGGAAAAGCCGGTGGCCAAACACCTTCTGGCACTTCAACATCGACTACCTACACTTCGACTTGTGGCTATAGACCATGTCCCACCACTTCCTAGGGGTGGCAACCACTCCCAACGGCTGCTACAAAGGGAAACATATTGGATCCCAAAACTCTGGACACAGTTGGCCCAGGGGATTGAATGAATATGTTTCCTTTTCTAGTTTTCTATATGATCGATGATATCCTTTCTATTTAATTTCACTAGGAGTGATTAGGGTGATGCTCTATGGGGGATAATAAATCAATTCATAAGCAACAGCAGTACATTGTTTCTTAATAATAAACTCCTTATATCAGATGTTCAGTGTGGTGTGTATATATAATATATATATATATATTATATATATATATATATGTCTGCGAGGTGTGGTTCTGTCTAGCTATGCTGCTCAGGTATCAATATTATGGCGGTCTTTATCTCCCTTATTCAAGTATTTTGCTTTGCATTGTTTTTAGTTGCTGTGACGACGACCGGGTTACGTTTGTTTATCACAGGACGTCATATGTGAGACGTTTACTGATTTAAGTGCGTTACGCACAATGTCAGCTGTAGCTAGTGCTTAATGAAGCTTCTGGTTCTATTTAAACATCCGCATGTAACGTTTGTATCACCTTGAAAATTGCTCCTGTGTGGGACGAAACGTCGGACCTATTTTTAACCACTTGGCTGCTATGGACGCGCTCAGCGAGTCCACCCAAGTGGTTCTCCTGTGCTATGGACGCGCTCAGCTGCAGATTGCTGCGCCCCCCTGGTGCGGGCTGACATCTTGGATGTCAGCCCAGCACTCGGGAGCCCGGCGGGGACATTAGATGTCATCGCGGCAACGCGATGACATCTAATTCAGGCGCCCCCCCGCATGTGCGGAGAAGGCGCCTGAAAGGGAGGGGGGGAGGTCCTTCGGACCTCTCTCCCTCCGATCGCCGCGGGAGCAGGGGTTAAGACAGGCACCGCTAGGAAGGGCACAGCCTGCCCTTCCAAACGGTGGCTCTCATTAACCCCTGGGGAGCCGGATCACGAATCGGCGCTGAAAAGTGCCGGTTCGTGATCCTTTCCCGGAGCTGGCCGACATCTTGGATGTCGGCCAAGCCTCCGGGAACTCCCCCTGAGGAATGGCGTCATCGTGCATAGAACGATGACGCCAGTCCTGGAGTTAACCCCTAGCTGCCACCAACGGTGGAGATGGGGGTTCATTGGAACCCCCTATCTCCCGATCCGTGGCAGCTAGGGGTTAATGTTTGGTACTGTTGGATCGGCCAAACACAACTGTGAAAAAAGCTTTTTAAAAAAAATAAAAATTAAAAATAAAAAAATATTTTAAAAAAAGTTATTAAAAAAAAAATAAACAAGTTTTTTTTTTTTTTTGGTTCGTTAATGCAGCAATATTATTCCCATTTCAATTATAATGTGAACAATGATGCTGCACTAACGATTTTTGTACGCGATTTTTAACAAACGCACCGCATAATTTCCCACAAAAACAAATGTAACGAGACCCCGTCTCTAAATCTTTTTAACAAGCGCACCCCATACAAAATATAACCGCAATTGCTCGCATGTTAAAATGTGGAAAAAACACTTTACATGTTGTAAATTAATGAAAATTCATATTTTATTGCATTTTTTGTTATAATATGCAGACAGGACATGACGTATACATATAATAATGACATATTATGAATCTGCCGAGTCTGACGGAAAGAACGATATATAATATGTCTGGGTCATATACTAAAATAAGCTTCAAAACACGTTTAAACATGATGAGCCAAACTGGTAAAAATGACCTCAGCACAGGGGCGGGAAAAGCCTCAGCAGCGAAAGGGTTAATATGATTCAATAAAAATTTATTCCATTTTGACTGAGTGCCGCCATCATCCTTTTCTCATAGAGATATATCTCTATCTATCCACCTTAGACAATATATCCCGTCCACAACCCAGAGCTTTCACTCTCCAGATGTGTCTGAACTACAACTCCCGTGATTCCCTGGCCAGCTATTGCATTGAAGGAATTGTAGCACGTGGGGCTGTGACTCACTGCTCCTGCCATTGGGTTTAATGCTGTGGCTGCTAAACTCTCGTGGCTTACTGGCCCCGCCCATATGTCATTCCTCGTGCTCTATACCTGGCCAATCCGTGCTTTAGTTACCTCAGGATGTCAAAGCTCCTCCATCTTTCCCGTATCTAAGACTTGCTGGCGATTGGCTGGCTGCTCGCCGTCGCTTTATATTCCTGCCAATCATATGTCAACCGTTGAGTAGACCTGCCCATCTCGAGCAAATCACTGCTGGACTCCCCGCCCCCGGGACGCGTCTCTGCACGGTCTCTGTGGTAACTGTAGTCGCTTGCCTGAAGCTCCCAGCATGCTCTGTTATGACACGTCACCGGTTGGGCTGCGGACTGGAACCGGAAGCCAAGAACGGGGAGACGAGGTATGGGAGCGTCAGTGGTACAGAGCTTCCCGGCAGCCACCGCGGGGGACGAACAGCCCATAATACCCTGCAGGAGAGCCCGAGATATGAGGCACTGACCCATAATAACCAGGACTGGCCCAGTATCCCTATATATCCCATAATACCCTGCAGGAGAGCCCGAGATATGAGGCACTGACCCATAATAACCAGGACTGGCCCAGTATCCCTATATATCCCATAATACCCTGCAGGAAAGCCAGATATATGAGGCACTGACCCATAATAACCAGGACTGGCCCAGTATCCCTATATATCCCATAATACCCTGCAGGAAAGCCAGATATATGAGGCACTGACCCATAATAACCAGGACTGGTCTAGCAATCTCAATATATATCCCATAATACCCTGCAGGAGAGCCCGAGATATGAGGCACTGACCCATAATAACAAGGATCTGCGCGCCTGGTCCCTCCGCGCGTCTGTTCCCGCGCCTGGTCCCTCCGCGCGCTGGTCCCTCCGCGCGCCTGGTCCCTCCGCGCGCCTGGTCCCTCCGCGCGCCTGTCCCCACGCCTGGTCCCTCCCCGCGCCTGGTCCCTCCGCGCGCCTGTCCCTGCGCCTGGTCCCTCCACGCGCGCCTGTCCCTCTGCGCGCCTGTCCCCGCGCCTGGTCCCTCTGCGCGCCTGTCCCCGCGCCTGGTCCCTCCCCGCGCCTGGTCCCTCTGCGCGCCTGGTCCCTCTGCGCGCCTGGTCCCTCTGCGTGCCTGTCCCCGCGCCTGGTCCATCTGCGCGCCTGTCCCTGCGCCTGGTCCCTCTGCGTGCCGGTCCCCGCGTCTCCTTTTCTCTCTTGGATTTCTGGCCGGGTAGATTTTCCTGTAACGTTTATTTCCCGTCCCTCGTGGAATTTTCTTTCCTTTTGGTGCTCGTCGGCCGTTCCGCCGTTTTCCGCATGTCTTGTGGTTTTGGTGTTTTTGACACTTTGTGTTTCTGTGTTTGCAGAGTGTCGCCGCACCATGTCTGTGATCCTCTTCGCTTCGGTGGTCCGTGTCCGGGACGGGCTCCCTCTCTCTGCTTCGACAGACCACGACCAAAACATGTCTGTACAGGAGACCAAGAAATACCTGAAAGCCATCTCCAAAAAACTGGAGAAGCTCCCTGATAGGTGCACACTGAAGAGGGGCCCCCACAACATAAAGTAAGTGCAACTCTGGACCCTCATGTACAACCAATGTGTCAGCTGGCTGAACGCCAGGTGCAGATCCTCACGCCATTATCACGGGGGCTCCGGGGAGGACAGGAGCCTGCAGAGCAGTGGAGGTGGCATGGGGGGGGGGGGGAGATGAGTGATTTGGTAGATGACGGTGATCTTGCATCATCACAGTGTGTCGGCCCAATCAGATGGCAGAGGTGGGAGTCCAGATTGCCAACAGCCTTTTCTCCATGTTAGTTGCAGGCACGGGATGAGCAGGCATTGTGATACGGAATGGAATGCTCCCAGCCCAAAATCTGTTGAGGGTGGCCAAGATTCGAGTCAGGTGAAAAAATAACCAGAGCTGTGAGCTGACCAGCAGCACGGACTGGAATGGCTCTGACTCGGAATCTCTTGCAGTGTGTCTAGCCTGGATCGGGCGCAGAGGCTCAACACCAGCATAGGCTGTCACGCTGCATATCAGGAGGGTTTATAACCATAAAATAAACCAAAAATGCAGAATATGCTGCTCTTCGTGGTGAGGGAGGCCCATTCTTTATGGCTCTGCACCCTTCAGGGACTCTGACACCCACATTATGCAGGTCTGACCCCCCCCCCCCCCCCGAGACGTTATTCCCTCCTAATATTAATCCGGCCTTTCTGATGAGCAGAACCTGCTGATATCTGGTAACAGGTCCACTGGCCAGCGTCACATCAAACATCACCCGGGTCATTCAGGTTTATTAATGAGCTGCCTTCATGTAAATATTACACCTGCGGCCCCGGCAAAAACAGGCTGGCCGGTCTGATCACCTCCGGCGTTAAACGCATTTGCTTGGTGATAAAGGCGGTAGCTTCATCTTCCTGATCCTGTCCCATATTATCCTTCATTTCCATACAGGTTGTGTTTAAACACACTCACACACTATTCTGTTTTAGCGTTTTTTCCGATAAACTCTTATTATTGATTTTGTAAAGAGACAGTAAATCCGCCCAAAAAATAATCCGATTCTGATTCTTTTTTTCAGTTTTGTGGTGAATGTGACTCTGGCTCTTCTCAATGGACCCGATGATCTGACCTGAAAACTACAGGGCCAGCATCACTCCCTCTGACATGATACCAGGGTCGCTCACCAACCACCGTGCATTACTGCTGGTGCAACCGTAACAAATTAGAGTGTTTTTCTTATATGGGGAATTCATGCACCGGGAGGGGGAGCTTCATAAAGGAAATTACTCCCACCGCTGTTTAAATTCCCCTCTCTGGATCTCAGCAGTTTATTGTGGTTACAGCATCGGTAAACTGTGGTTACTGAATAATCCCCTCACTCACAGTGAAATACGGTGCCTGTTCAGAGTCAGTGAAATCCCCCATAGAGAAGCAATGGTTAATCTATTCACATTGAACAGCAGAGAAATGTCAGTGAAATGGCCTGATGTTCAGTGGTTTCATTCGACAGGTTTATTCAGGCGAATCCCATAGGTTTCAATGTTAAAAATATTCCCGTTTTAATCCAATATCTAATAAACCGTTTATTTTAATCTGCCGCAAAAAGTCTCATTTCTGTTTACAAAATTTTTTTAGGATCTTTCAGGCATTTTTCAGGATTTTTTTCTGCAAACTTATTATTTTTTTTTTCCTTTTTAGCGGTTTTTCTTTTTTCTGTAACAGACCTTTTGTATTTTCATTCATAGAATTTTATATGTAAATTCCAGACATTCTTACTCAGTTTTTTTTTTTCTTCAAACAATGTTTCAATTTTGACAGTTATCGTATTGTGAGTTGTTTTTTTTTTTTTTACCTGCTTGTCTGCTGCGTTTGCTGCCCTCCGGCGTGTTTGCGGCAGCTGATTCACTGCACTTCAGGGACTCTGCGGTGAATGGTTAATTGTTGAATTTTCCTAGTCACTATGACGGAAAGTTCGAATTTTAATAAAGACTCGGAGGCGAGTATTTGCATTTCTTTCTCGCTTTATTAACAGCAGCAAAAAAAACAGAGAAACTGTTCAATAAAGAAAAGGTCTAAACCCCTCCCTTCATATACCCTCCAATCCAGTCATCCTTCCCACCCAGTAAAACCAATCCAAACCGGAAATCGTCCTCTTTCTTGAAGCAGAGAAAACTCAATAGAGCAACAGGAAGACAATAAAAGGCGGTAGAAGGTAACTACACCCTGTTCCAAATTATTATGCAAATTCTATTTCAGTGTCGGAAAAATTAAATATTTTGTTTTTCAGTTTAACTCTTGGATGGCATTGTGTCTCAGGGCTCTTTTGATCACTGAAAACAATCGGGACACCTGTGATTATTAGATAATGCCAGGTGAGCCCAATTAAAGGAAAAACTACTAAAGGAGGATGTTCCACATTATTAAGCACCGCACCATTTTCATGCAATATGGGGAAGAAAAAGGATCTCTCTGCTGCCGAAAAGAGTGAAATAGTTCAATGCCTTGGATGAGGTATGAAAACATTAGATATTTCACGAAAACTTAAGCGTGATCATCGCACTATTAAGAGATTTGTGGCTGATTCAGAGCACAGACGGGTTCGTGCAGATAAAGGCACATTGAGGAAGGTTTCTGTCAGATCCATGCATCGGATCAAGAGTTCCTGTTATACAATGCGAGAGTTCTCGGTAGGGAGGTGGTAAGAGACCGGAGGGGTCGACTGAACCGGGCTTTGGGTGAATTCTATGTGAAATCCCAATACAGTTTGAAGTACCCAAGGGTCGGACGTGATGTCCGCTCAGCGGTGGTGGAACGCAGCAATGCGACCTCCGGCCGTGGGGTGCGGAGACGGGGAGTTGTGTGGCACACCTACCTTGTGGACGACGTCCTGCAAAGGAACCGCAGCCACCACATCCTCCTCTGCCGCGCCAGAAGCGGGAGCGAGTGGGGAAGAAACCACCGGAGGAGTAGGAATATGGATTGCCTCCCTGGAAGTTGTCGTTGGATTGGTGATTCTGGGTGTCGAGGATCTGTATGTCGAAGAAGATCGAGCTCGGCCGGGGTCGTGCCCCCTGTTGCCACCAGCCCTGCCAAAAACGCGGCCCTTGAAGACCCGTCTAAGTGAGGTGGACACCTTATCGAGGGATGTGACAGTGCTCGCGTATGCCCTCATGTCTTCACGTAGGTGTCCCCGAAAAGGAGGTCCTGAGCCATACTGCCCAGATCCGAATCTGCGATCTCTGTGGTGGCCATCAACTTTTAGCAGAATGGAGTGGCGGGGCTCCGCTGATATAGCGGCATTGGCGTGGGCTACAAAGCATAGTGAGCGCTGCAGCCAGCCTCTAACTATCAGGGGGATCAAGGGCAGCGCCCTGTGCCTTAGTGTCCTCTGTGATGTTAAAGAGGCGCGTCAGGGAATCCAGGAGTTTGTCCTGGCATTTTTTGAATGCGTGGTCTATACCCGCTTTAGCGGACCACCTGTGTCTGGTGATGAACTCTTGAAATTTGGGGTCCACAAGTGGTGGGGCACGGGCATTCAGCCCTGAGGTGGTTACGGTCATCCAGACACTTTTCGATATGAGGGGGGGCCAGGCGGAGGAATTTGGGTGTTCTAGATCCTCGGGGTAAAAGAGGGGGTCCCCTTGAGGATCGTAAATAACGGCCGCCTCTGTCCCGGGGAGGGGGGGTACCGTGGGTTCCTCCATATCAAACAGCTTGTCGTAAGGAGCTTGAATTTCCACATCACCCTCATCCCCGGTCGATTAGACCTTCGGGGTCATCATTGGGAGAGGTATAGCCACCTTCCCTGTCTGACTCCTGAGGAGTAGACGTCACAGCCCTTTTCTGTCGTTTTGGAGCGACAGGTGCCGGTGTCCGTTGGGTTGGGGCCCATTTGGTAGGCATAGTATGGGGTTTGGGCTGAGGCAGGGTTGCCAGCCTCTCGAGACGAGCGATCGTCTTGGATGTCGCCTTTTTACCCACCCAACGGGGGAAAAACATCTGCCTGGCCTCTGGAAGGCCCCGCAACCGACTTAGAAGCTGGGGTGGCAGGTATCAGTGGGGGCTGCAAAGTCCGAACGGCTGCCTACACAAAGGAGCGTGACCTAGAGGCCACCTCCTCTTTAACTGCGGCCGATATAGAGGCCTGTACCTGCTGGTCCAGAGGATCTGGAGAGTGGCCCATGAGCTTAAGGGCCGGGTCAGGTAGCGGAGCGGGTTCATCTACCTTTTTCCCGGGGGCAATCGGGATTTTAAGACACGACTCGGAGGCTCCTATTTGCTTATCTCTTCTTTATTCAACTCACAGCAGCAAAAGAATTTAACAAAAAATACCTAACATCCCAACGTGGGAGTATCCCTTCCCTCAGACCCTGGCCACCCCCTCATCCCAGTCCATAGGGGGGCGTGTCTGGAGCATCATTTCCTCTTCTTTTGCTGCTCCTCACAGAGATAAGTACTCCATTTTGCGCTCTGCAAAAATTATGTATATGTGTGTGTTGGAGTGACTGTTTTATTTATTTTCATCCCTGGGCCTGATCTACCCGGCTTCTAACCGCGGGGATCGGTGCTGGCAAAGTGACCGCCGTTCCGAAGGTACAAGATATTTAAAGCGTTGTACCAAGGAATCCCTTGCTCGTTTGCTTAGGTTGCCACGATCCTGTCCCGCTTGCCCTGTCACACCGCCTCCTTTCAGCCGCTTGCAGGCCTTTGCACATTCCCGCCGCTCTCGTTTTCGCACTCTGCTCTCGAGGCAGGGGGGGCGGAGTCTGTGATCTCCTCACGTCTGCGTTGGCAGTTCGAATCTCGGCGCCATTTTAAACACGCGTGAGCAGGCTCCTGACACGTTACATGATGTCCCTCTCGAAACCCAACTCGGAATCCCACTCGACCTCTCTTAGGTCTGAATCCGCCGCGAGTTCCCGACGCTCAGCCTCCGGAGACCCTCAGACACAAGGTTCCCTCAACGCCGCCATTCAAAATCTAAGGCGCGCTTTGCGGCAATGGAGGCCGCGCTCCTCTCCACCATAGCGGACACCGTGACCTCGGCGGTATCTTCCCTTAGGGATTCTCTGGAAGCTTGTCCCTCTCATGGCCCGTCCTTTAGATCCCCATTCACATCCATGGGGCCCCCACCACTTCGCCCAGTATGTGAATCTGTGGCATCCTCCCGCTCTGCGGCCCCATATGAACCCGACTCTCTGGCCGTTGTACGGCACGGTGATTTTGTTCCTAGAGGGCTGGCAACCCCACAGCTTTGCCCTATGATGATGGCGAGTACGTCTCGCGTAAAAGAGCCTCTGACCGCGAGTCGCAGAAAACGGTCGATATAAAAAGCTCAAGCCCATGGGCCGCAGCTTACTCCCAGTGTACAGCGACTCAGAGTGAGGAACCCGAGCATGGGGAGGATAGCGAAGCCATCGAACTTCACGCACCGAAGGATTCCGACCTTATGGTCGAGGAGGAGCCATACGTCCCCAAGCGCAATTCTACTGCGGTTATTATCCGGGACCCGCAGGGCCAACCCATGTTTGACCCCGTGCAGGTCACTAACCTCCGTTCCACGGCGTGGACGCACATCTGCGTCTCCCCATGGATCGAGAAACCCGGGCAAATCTGAGAGCGGAATGCCCACGTCCATCCACCACGGGGAAAACCTGCAATACCCCGGAGGTGGATCTGGACTTTCAAAAATATATCACCACCAAAGGATGGTCCCTGAAACGAGGCATTGACCACGCTTTTAGAGCATGCGAGGACAAAGTGCTGGACGTGACGGCCCCGTTAGTCCACCTCTTTGACGTGGCGGAGGAAGCCCGCCTACAGGGCGCTACCATGGATTCAGGCATGGTTGCGGAATGGGTCCAACGCTTCTTACGCCTACTGGGAGCCGCCAAGACGGCACTGGCCGCTGAACGCAGGAAATCGATCCTGTTAAAAATGGACCCCCAACTGATCACTATGGCCAGCAAAGATATGGGCAGTGAAGCCCAAGGCCTTCTGTTTGGGGAAGCCTTTATAAAAAATCTAGGGAAGTACGCAGGGACCTTCACCAATCTGGAAAAAGTTGAGACCTCCATCAAAAAGGTCTTTTGGTCCCAAACGTGTTTTTGGGAGAGCCGGCAACTATCGGAGTCATGCTGCCGGCAGAGCGGGTCCTTCCCGCAACCCGAAAGGCCCCGCCCAACCTTCAGCTGGAACCCAGGAACCTGGTCCCGCTGGGGCCCCATATCAGTCCTGAGCAGAATCCAATTCTGATTCCCGATCACTCGATCCTGGTAGGGGGTTGTCTGGGACTCTTTCCCAAGGCGTGGGCCCATATCTCCACAGATCCCTGGGTGCTCCAAGCGGTACGTAATCGACTTTGCTGTGCCCCCCCCCCGCGATCCTCCGCCGTTGCGCTTCTCAACCGACCAGACGCTTCTGGTCCGATCAGAGGTCCAAACCCTGATAAGGAAGGCCGCGATAGAGCGGATGTCAGGGTCCGCCCCAAAATTCATCAGCAACCTCTTCCTGGTCGCCAAGAAGGGCGGTGGGCTTCGGCCAGTCATAAATTTAAGGGATCTCAACGAATGGGTCACATATCAACACTTCCAGATGGAAGGAGTGCACACTATGAGAGATTTGCTGCGTCCGGGGGACTGGCTCGCGAAGCTGGATCTCAAAGATGCGTATCTGTCCGTCCCAATGGTGGCGGAATGTCGTGACTACCTGTGCTTTCCATGGGACGGAGAGCTTTGGCGCTTCAGATGCCTCCCATTTGGCCTTACGTCTGCTCCGTAGTGCTTCACGAAGCTGATGAAACCGGTTATGGCCCACCTTCAGTCCTGGGGGGTACGACTGGTCATATACCTAGACGATATACTGATTATGTTGACTTCACGATCACGGACGTCCCTCCTACAGGATCTGGGGTTCCTCGTCAACGAGGACAAATCTCTGCTGACCCCTACCCAGCGTCTGGAATTTTTGGGTTTTACTCTGGACTCACGATCCATGACACTCAGTATTCCAGACTCCAAGGTGAAGTCCATCCGGACGAGTCTTCGATCTCTAACTCGAGTGGTTGGTCTTCTGGCAGTTCTCCCGGCTCCTCTCCACTATCGGGCCCTCCAGATATTGACGGCCCGTTCGCTCCGGAAAGGCATGGCTTACCGGGACCTGATTTCCCTCTCAGACGATGCGATCCTGGATCTGCACTGGTGGTCGACCGGTTGGTCGGAGTGGAACTCCCGCCCGGTGATAGACCCGGTGCACACGATGGTGATCGAGTCGGACGCCAGTTGCCTGGGCTGGGGGGCCCGGTGCGGTCTGTTGGAAACGGGGGGGGGGGGGTCGTTGGTCGACAGAGGAAACGGAATTGCACATAAACTCGCTGGAACTCCGGCCTTATTTGCCCTTCGCTGCTTCATACGCAACACCGTACACCGGTCGGTCCTACTACGTCTAGACAACTTTCCGGTGGTGCGCTACATAAACGCCTTGGAAGGTCCCAGATCGCTGGCTCTGACGACAATGGCTACGCGCCTGTGGGAATTTTGCCTACCCCGAGGCCTTTATGTGAGGGCCCAATTCTTACTGGGATTACACAACACTGTGGCGGATTGGAACTCCCGCAACTTCAGAGAATCGGGGGATTGGAAGCTTCTTCCATCGGTCTTCGACGCTCTCAACGGCTTATGGGGTCCGCTGCTGGTGGATCTGTTTGGGTCTCTGCTGAACTGTCAGTTGCAGAGGTTTTTCAGCTGGAGACCGGACCCGGAGGCGGAGGTGACAGACGCACGCCTACAGAATTGGCTGGCGGCTCGCCTCTACGCCTTTCCACCGTTCCGATTGCTCGGAGCCGTGTTAAACAAACTTCGCTTGTCCCCATCGGAATTGGTTCTCATCACGCCATGGTGGCCGATGCAACCGTGGTTCCCCGACGCTGTTGGGATTATCCGTGGACACGCCGCGGCTTCTCCCTTGGTCTCGGGACCTACTCCTAGATCCGTGCGGCCTCCCTCACCCGCTGCTCCTGGAGGGTCGACTGCTTCTGATGGGTTGGCTTGTTTCAGGTTCGCCTGGCAACGCTATGAGCTTTCGGACTCAGCTGCGGGACTGCTCCAACTCACCTGGGCTCGGGGCACCAGAACCGCATACCGTTCCACCTGGGACGGCTGGCACCGCTAGTGTGTGGGACGGGGTCAGGATTCCATTTCAGCTCCTTTTAGGATCCGTGCTGGATTTCCTGGCCTCGCAATTTGACGGGGGTTTGGCTTTCAGGACTGTTGTCTTTGGCTGGGGTCGACACCTCCCTCTTCGGGGCACATTCCATCAGGTGTGCGGCTGCGTCCAAGGCTTACGCGGTTGGTTGTCGCTTGGAGGATATCATGAAGGCGGCGGATTGGATGAGAGAATCGACTTTCCGCACCTTCTATTTTCGTCAGGCTCCGCATTGGTCGGAGGATTTGTTGCGTTGAACAAGCAAATAGGAGCCTCCGAGTCGTGTCTTAAAATTACCAAATTTTCCTATCCGGTGACGGAAAGTTTTTGGATTTTAATAAAGACTCGGAGGCGAGTATTTCTCGCCTCTCCCACCCGTTGTGGGTTGTGTGGACGCTTCGTTCTCCATATACTGGTTATTATTTTGATGGGGATTGGGGCGCCCGCGTATTGTCGCGCTATCATGCTTACGGAATGCTTGCATGTGTATGTCGGGAATCAGGGACAATTAATCTTCCCGTCGTGTTGACCTGGCTTTCGTGTTTGTTTCCTTTCAGGACCTTGAGCCGCTGGTCAGATGTTTTCTCAGTTTCTTGCCTTCCCTGTTGACCCTACTGCATTGATCGAGTTCTATTGAGCTGTTCGGAGCGCTATAAAGAGGAAATGATGCTCCAGACACGCTCCCATATGGACTGGGATGAGGGGGTGGCCAGGGTCTGAGGGAAGGGATACTCCCACGTTGGGATGTTAGGTGTTTTTTGTTAAAGAAGAGATAAGCAAATACTCGTTCCAAGTCTTTATTAAAATCCAAACTTTCCGTCACCGGATAGGAAAATTTGGTAATTGTGCGATGTATCTCCAGAATCTGAGGGTGAGGGGGATCTTTGTTTTTCCTGTTTGTCAGGCATCGTGATGGATGGGGGAGCGTGTTTGAGCGATCGGAAGAAAGCGCGGGGAGAATGTTGCGCGGCACGTGAGTGTAGGAGCCTCCGCTGCCGGAAATAGTTTCGGCTGCGAGGGGAACGCTGGAGCGGCCGGCAAGCTCAGAGAGCATGTAAAGGTAACGGGGCAGAGAATAGCCTATACAGAGCGCAAGCGACCCAGCCGGCGTCTGAGTTATAGGATAGGAACGCCGGAGACCAGGTCAAAATGATTAATTACGCACAGCGCAGAAGGGGAGAAAAATCATACTTAACTCTCCTGCGCCAGCAGCAAGAAAGAGGACGATTTCCGGTTTGGATTGGTTTTACTGGGTGGGAAGGATGACTGGATTGGAGGGTATATGAAGGGGAGGGGTTTTAGACCTTTATTGAACATTTTTTTTCTGTTTTGTGTTTTTTTTTTTTTTTTGCTGCTGTTGTTAATAAAGAAAGAAATGCAAACATGAACCTCTGAGTCGTTGCATTAAAATTTACTGCAGGGTGGGAAAATTTGATTCCCCAAAGTGGGTGGAACGACGGCACTGAAAAGTCTGCAACATTTCTGTGCTCTGTGAATCACCCCTCTAGTGTCTCCTTGAAGCTGTCACCAGACCAGGATGTGCCTGTAAATTCCCAGCCAATCCATGATTGAGTTGCACGCTGGATATGTTTCCACCCTTGGTGTGTTTGCTGGATATGGTGTTGGGTGTCTCTGTACGCACCAGATGTACGTTCGAGCTGTAGTAAGCATCACTTTCTCCTATGTGTCCTTAGGGGTCACATAAATTGCTTAAATTTATTATTTCTGTAATTCTGAACATTGGAGAGGAAGATGACGACAACATAGGGTCCCTCAAGCCTTAATGTGCGTGCTGAGGGTCCATGACATGTCCTTGTAATCCAGGGATGGTTCTATGTTCTAAAGCTCACCTTGTATTATTTTGCAGCTTTATCAGCTCCCTGGGTGTAAGTTACATGATGCTGTGCTCGGAGAGCTATCCCAACGTGCTGGCATTCTGCTTCCTGGACGAGCTGCAGAAGGAATTCATTACAACCTATGAGATGACTCCTATAAACACTGTGGTGCGGCCATACGCCTTCATAGAGTTTGGTAAGTGTGTCTGCGCCCCCAGCATCCTCTAGTTAGACATCTGTCTATCTGATGTTTCGGGCTCTGCGGCTGCAGTGGAACGTGCTCATATATTATCCCTCTACGGGAAGGCAGAGCATCCCCCTGGACCGTCTGGGTTATTCAGCTGGGATGGGACCTCTGGGCAGCTTTGGAGCTGAGCGCTATGGTTACACGATAGAGAAATGAGTGGCCCTCTTATCTGTAGTTTTGCAGTACTGGAGACATCACACACAGGGATCAGAGCGGCAGGTTTCCAGTCTGCTCACCCAAATCTGTCCTTGTGACAATAAAGCAAGGGGAAGGGGTTTGTACCCATGTAACAGGTGTGTGGCGGAGCACAGACAGGGGCTCATTTATGTATGTGATAGCAGCCATTGAGGTTTTTGTAGGTGTATGGCTAACTGCATTGTGGTTTACTGGGAGAACAGCGGCACCTTTAGGGTGTGTGTATAGTAATAGTGTTATATTTCATGGGCTGAAAAAAAGCTATGCATCCATCGGGTTCAGCCTTTCACCCATCACTTACTGTTGCTGATCCAAAAGAAGGAAAAAAAAAAATTAAAAAAAAAATGCCAGTCTGAAGCGCTCGCCAAAATGAAAGTGGACGTGGTGCAATGTTTACATGTTAAACACATTCAGGGTAATTCATAGAGCTCCGAATTGCTTGAGAAAGGTAACCGAACGCTGAAAATCGGCGTTTGGTTACCTTTCTTGGCCATTCAGCTATCCAGAGAGCAGGCAATTCGCCAAATCCTGACGAATTGCCTGCGCATATGGTGCCTGTTCGAGGGCAGTGAATCCCCATTAAAAAAAAGCACTGCTTCGGCTATTCAGAGAACACAAACCAGCAGTGACAGGTTCCCGAAATGCCCTGCCATTCGGTGGTTTAATTCGGCAGGTTTATTCAGGCGAATCCCATAGGCTTCAATATTAAAAATATTCCCATTTTAATCCAATATCTAATAAACCTTTTATTATAAAATTCTGCAGTAAAGAGTCTCTTTACTTATAGATTTTTTTAGGATATTTTAAGCATTTTTCTTAAAACTTTTTTTTCTGTAACAGCCCTTTTTATTATCATTCCTTGGATCATATGTAAATTTCAGACATTTTCGCTCGGTAGTTTCTTTGTAAACAGCGTTTCACTTTTCAAGCATTCAAGCAAACGGTTTTGCTAATTTATTCACAACCTTCGTCTGCGGTGTCGGCTTTTTCCGGCGGCTTCGCTGCGGCTCTGGTTTTTCCGTTTTCAGTGGGTTAATCCAGATGTTTTTGCGGGTTTTCGGTGTGTATTCGCTGGGTTTTGCGGTGAGTGTTCGTCAGGTTTGCGGTGGCCTTTCCCTGCAATTCGCGGACCCTGTGGTGCTTGCTGAATACACTGCAGGGTCGACGAAATGGGATCGGCAAAACGAACCGAATTGAAGAGAACGAAAAGTCACTGAACGTGCGGTGACTTTTCGATTCTCTTTGAATTACCCTGATAGAGTTCATGGCATACAGGGTTATTCAGAGAGAGGTGGAAACCTTGAATGACTGGAGAATTGAAAATTCTTATTCAAAATAGTCAAACAAGAAAAATTCTCCCATTTATCTCACTTTCCAAATCGGCTTTTTGGTCTAGAATGTTCATTCTATTGCCAATTCTCAAGGTTTTCACCGCTCTCTGAATAGCCCTTATAATGTCAGATTTGTTCTGGGTTTTTTTCCACAACTTTAAATTTACAGAATATCGGCACCAAATATCAGCTATCGGCCAGAAAAGCTGCCGATAATCTGTATCAGTATCTGCCCTGAAAAATTATATCGTCTATCCCTAATATATATACTTTCAGACCTGACTTCTGTGTGTGTGTGAGATTTTTTTTTTCTATTCAGACCTGAAACCAAACGTGCGTGTGTGTACACACACACACACTTTCAGACCTGTGTGTTTATATATATATATATATATATATATATATATATATATAATATATATATATATATACACACACACACACACTTTCAGGCTTCAGACGTGTGTGTGTGTATGTATAAATGTGTACATATACTTTCAGACCAGACATTGGGGCGGCATTCGGACAGGCCCCTGCAGCTTACCGCGTTTCTTACAAATCCAATGAGTGCCACCTGCAGTGTTCGAGCGGCTGCTCGTTGGGAAGCCCCCAGGCGAGATCTCGGAGTTCGCGAGATCGAGCTGGGGGCTTCCCAATGAGCGGCCGCTCGAAGACTGTGCCGGCGGCGCTCGTCGGAAGGTAGAATCGTGATAAACTGCAGGGGCCTGTCCGAATGCTGTTAGAGCATTCGGACAGCTGCCCCAGCCCCTCAGATGCCGGCAAGCTGGCTCGATGCTGGCTTCCGGTATCAGGGGCATCTGCATGAGTACCAAGTACTCGTGCAGAAACTGGTTTCGGTACCGAAACTAGTATCGGTGTATCCCTAATCTGACCTTAAGGAGTGTTCGAGAAATTACTAGTTAAATAAGTTTTTTTTATTGAAATATTATTTTGAATGAAAACTACCTGTAACCCTGACCCAGCGTAGCTCGCCTCAAAAGCAGAGCAGAATCTGATGCTTAATCGCTTCACAGCGGACGTCGTGTGGGGTATGCCCATTGTATGCAGAGGATGTCCCCCACACGTCATCTGGTAAGCGGGGAATAGCTATGTCTGGGGTCCTGAGAATGATATATTTTTTTTTTTTTTGCTGTTATCTGAAATACTTTATATTTCTGAGAAAATATACACTAACGCAGGGCTTGACAAATTTGCTTTGAATCTAGGAGCCAGCTACAAAAGTTAGGAGCCAACGTTTTCGGTGAGGATTTGCCTTTATCAAGGTATACCTTGATAAAGGTGAATGCTCGCCGAAACGTTGGGAACCTGCCTCTGGTTTGTACTGATTTTAGCTGCTTCTATATATCACTTTGATACCTGCTACTTTTTTGAGCCTAAAATTGTAGACCATTGCTTCTAATATCAGTTTGGCCGCTCTGAGATAGATTGATTTGATAGAGATATATATATCAATCTTATTATATTATTTGTGTTAACATCTGTACATTGTGATATTGTTTTATTTGCTCTGTTATCATTGGACACCCTATTTAACACACACACACACACACACACACACACACACACACACACACACACACACACACACACACACACACACACACACACACACACACACACACACACACACACACACACACACACACACACCCTTTACATTAAATGTAGGAGACAGGAAGAAAACATTGAAGCCAACTAGATGTTTTTAGATACCATAGATTGGTGTGAAATAAACTGGAAATTTAGGAGCCAGTGGCTACCTGGCTTTGTCAAGCCCTGCCCTAACGAGTTCCCAATTCTAATTTAATTTTTTTTAAAACAAGCGTGCCCATAGAATATATAATCGCAAAGGCTCAGAAGATAAAAAGTGAAAATATAATTTCACACGCTGTAGATGATTGGAAATTCACTAACATTTTTTTGTTATAGCCTTCTGGAAGAACATGACGTGTATATATATATATATATATAATAATCATATATTCTGACTCTGCAGAGTCTGCCATAAAAAAAAGTATATAATATGTCTGGGTCGTACAATAAAACACGTCTTCAAATCGTCTTTTAAACATGATGAGCACAAAACCATAAAAATGAGCTCAGTACACAGAGGTGAAGTGATTAATGGGAAGTGAGCACCATCAAATTGCAGTGATACTCAGAATCTGTTGGTTTATGATAAAGGTTTCTTGTAAATTGTTTTATTTAGTAATCTTTCTTCTTCTAGCATGTAGGGAGGGATTTCTGTGCTGAGGATATTCCCTCTAGCCCTCATATTCAGGATCTCTGGCTTGACACACATGTAGCGGTTCCTTTTGGGCGGCCACGTGTGGCGATTGTTTCAGGCGGCCAGTGTTAAAATGACTTTATTCCAGTTAGCCGTTAAGGCTGCGTTCAGACGAGCGCACTGATTGCGCACATTGCGTCCATTGAAACGGATGCATTTTATAACAAATGAGAATGTGGTTAACGTACTGACGGACTTTGGAAGAAAAAAATAAAGCTGTATGCTGAGGTGTCTCCACGTCCGTCGTAGCTTTTTCACATCCATGCCATTTCGCGGCCTTGCATCATGTGTTGCCCCTGTGTGAACAAGTGTGCAGGTGCTTTGTGTGGTGTTGTTCTTCATTGACTCCTTTTGAAAAGCTAGGGCGGACAGCAAACAGTGCAGCCACACATACGTGCGAAGTGCGTTCCTGACTGCAGCCTAAATGGGTATCCTGTGGAAATGGCGTAAGGACAGGCCATACAACACAACTGGTGTTACAGAGGGACAAACCTTGAGAAGGTCTGCTCTATTATCCCCCAGGAGGATGCTGGGAGGTTGGATCCAGCCATGTCAGGGATGTCCTCTAATTGTGATATTTACCTGGTCGCCGCACTGTGTCTGTCGGGTTGTGTGTTTTTGTTTTGGCTGTTTGCGTTCCCCATGATATGACACAGATGGGCCACTGCCATATTGTCCTTTCACTGTTTTTTTGCTAATGATTCTAATACGGCACTTTAACCCGCAGACAACGCAATCTGTCGTGACACACGCAATGCTCTGTACGCCGCCGTGGCGCTGCACAATCTGCATGCTAAGTGTAATAAATAATGTGCCGGTGTACAAGCGGTTGCAAATTATCGGGAGCTGCTCGCGATAAGCAGTGAGCGGATTGGAAGTTAAATTACTTTCCTAGCCGTGGAGATGGGCCGGTGATAAACGCCGCACAGACCTGGCATGACGAGATTCAAGGAGATAATTTAGGGCTCGCAGGGGACGACGTGATGTGATGAGATTTTATTCCAAACACATTTAATCTTGTTGAACAGATAATTTCATCCAGAAAACAAAGCAGAGATTTAATAACCCCCGGTCCCTTTCCACAAAGATGAACCTGGCCGATATGCAGACCGAAATCCGCCTGAGACCCCCGTACCAGATCTCGCTGCAAGAGCTCAGCCTGGGCAACGGGCTCGGCCACCAGAAGAACGTGGTGTACAAAGGAATCGGTAAGACGGTCTCAGGTGTGTGTCTTCATTGTATGGTGTTATCGGGGTGCTGCAATGTATGTATTTCACAGGAGATGGGATTTACCTTCAATCATCATTCATGAGCTCTCCCACATTTCAGCAATATGTGGCCTTGTCACCCTCACACGTACTGGCCATGTTGGTGGTGACGTCACCTCTCCATAAGCAATCTCTGTATACTAATCCCTTTGTATTGCAGTGCTGTGTATTATATAGGGCTTTAATCAAACACCCCTTCCTGAAACACATGCATTGCCCCCAGGTAAAGCTCACGCACTCAGAGAGAGGTGCTCACTCTTGGCTGAATGCAGCGGCTGTGTGATGCTTCGGGATCCCGAAACCCCATGTTTATCTCTTTGCCCAGTGGGTCTCGCTGTTGGTTGTGCCCCAGCGTGCGGGTCTCGCTATTCATTGTGCCCGGGGAGGAGGTGTATCTGAGCTTTGGGTCCCTCCCTCTTGTGCCATTGCTCAGATTTGGGGCAGCACAGCTCATTTCCCCCATTGTTCCAGTCCTTCCAGTTCAATGATTTTTAAACAAAGCCATTTCTGCACGGCTCATTTAACCTGTTCTTGCCCTGTGTGTAGCGCTGACCGTTACTGGCGTGTTTACTTGTTCTGTGCCCGCCCGGCTCCGTTTTGCTCTGTCTACAATGCATGTTTCCATCAGAGCCCGCTCACCCATGTAATGCAGCCTGTCACACGCCGTGCCATAACCGGGGGGCTATAGGTCCCCAAGCGCTGCAGCGTGCGTCCCGGTCTCATTGTGTTTGCTGTATGTTTGTATATAAAAGTTATATCTTTTGTCTCTGGGATCGGCACCTGTGTTTGTATCTCATGGCCCGTCTTGTTTTACCTCCCAAAGCCCCGCACCAGAGACTCGAACCCCTGACCTTGGCTGGGATTATCTCTGTCCTGCTTAGTCTGCTGTGTGCTGGCCTGAATCTAATCCGGGGCTTCCACGCCATAGAAAGCCTTCTGCAGGTAAGAGCGCCACCGTGTGGCTGTGCATGGCACAGCCCTGTTAAATCATGTACCCGGGCGGGCAGGCAGGCGCCCCAGATCCACCAGCACGTATCCTCACCCGCTCCGCATCATACCAGACTTCACTTCATCATGTTAAGAGAACCAAGAGCTGTGTTTATACAGGATGCAACGTCCCGGCTCAATCACATGAAGCACCGCGTGAAAAGACGGCTCGTGTGATTCAGCCGAAACATTGCCTTCCTCGCCGCTCTTGGTCGTTTTACTGTGACGGAGCAACCGGCTTCTTTGTTTTGTATTGGTGGCTCGTGGAGCTTGAGGTTCTCCACATACGTGTGTGTTAAACTCTGTCCTCCATTACCAGCAGAGAAGCATCTCTCTCACACTCACACTCTGCAAGATGCTCGTTGTGTAATATCCAGTATTTATACATGTATGTGTGTATGAATCCAATCCTCTCATAGGAAAACACTGCTAGGCCTTATGGTTAACATGCGTCCGTTCGCTATACCCTGAGCTGTGTCTGGGCGCCGCTGCTCTGTTCAAGTTGCACCTTGCCGGGGAGGACTTGCTTGCTGTTTGGTGGCGGTAAATGTGCCACAAAATGCTGAGTGAAAAATGGCAAATTACGTGCTTCTGGTTTGATTCTCACAAGTAGTGGCTCCATCTATGCAGCACAAATCTGGGGAAAATAAAGGAGTGATTTGCTCACCAACAAATCGCTCCCCATTCAGATGACATGTGGTGGCACCAGTGCGTCAACTCTTTTACCGCGCGGCACAAAAATAACCAAAGGAGACTGGTGTGGGCTGAGCAAATACATGCGAACCATGACCGGTTCACAGCCCAGCGACACTTAATCATTTTACTATCCCTGTCTTTATTATTTGTCAGGCTTTATGTGGAAATCCATGCTTTCCCAGAATCCTTAGCTACGACGTGTAACTGTATAACCGACTCTGTGAACTGCAGACTGAATGCGATTTCCCTTTAAAACACATCGACAAAACCGAATGCGGCTCGGGATCCTTCTAAAACCGTCAGATCAGACCGCTGTCACTGGTTTCCTAATCTATAAATCCATCTCGCCAGGATTATTCTGGCAGGGGCTGATCATACTAAACCCTCTGGCGGACACAGCGCGCGCTGTTCATGCGTTTCCCTCTGGATCCGACACGCGCGCTGTTCATGTTTTTTTCTCTGGATCCGACACACATGCTGATCATGCTATTCCCTTGCGATCCGACACGTGTGCTGTTCATGCTATTCCCTCGTGATCCGACACGCACGCTGATCATGCTATTCCCTCGCGATCTGGGGCGTGCCAGTCATGCGTCTCCCTTTGCATCCGGGAGAGGCTTGCCAGTTGTCATGCTTCTCCTTTGCATCTGGGAGAGGCTTGCCGGTCGTCATGCTTCTCCCTTTGCATCCGGGGGAAGCTTGCCGGTCGTCATGCTTCTCCCTTTGCATCCGGGGGAGGCTTGCCGGTCGTCATGCTTTTCCCGTGGGATGTGGGGCACACTGTGAATGTGATTTAATGTTGCGGCCGCTGCGTGTTGTCATACGTTCCTTGTAATGTCCATTTCGCCATGTATCGCCTCCCTTGACAGATAACCTGGTAATTAATACCTTTCCCTCCGGCCAATCACCAGCGTGGATCTGGTTTGTGAAATGTCACAGCGCCCCCATGTGGAGAGAAGGGGAGCGAAGGATTCATTATAAAGATATTTAACATAAGATAAAAATGTTTTGGTTTTGTGTCTGGTGTCCCGGAGCCGCCTGATAATTACTGACATCTCCCTCTTACAGAGCGATGATGACGATTTCAGCTGCGTGATCGCCTTCTTCCTGGGAACCGCTGCCTGCATCTATCAGGTGAGGGCCGGTAACCCCTTCCAGCCTGCTGTGCAACCGGCTGACATGTACCGGAGCCAGAACGATATCTCTCACTACTGCACAAAAATCTCACACCCTGTTACCCTATTAATCCCGGCATAAACCACTTTTACAGGATTCTTGCTCGTTTTGTATCTGGGATTTAGACCCCCCCCCCCCAACACCGCAAATAACATTTTACTCAAATATCCAGCAGTCTCTTCAGTAATGAACAAATATCTACATAGAAAAAACTGCCAACGTCCACATAATATACACCCAGATTGTTACGTGGAGGCATTCAGGGACTTAAATACAACAAATCTTTATTCTATAAATCCCTGAATTCCTCCACGTAGCGCTTTGTGTGTATATATCATAGAGCTCCTTTGTGCGGTGTACGTTTATATTAAGAGACTGGTTTTGCACGTATCATTCTGGCATGATAATATGTCTGTGTCCCGTGTGGATGTGTATGGTGACTGTACGTGGTTGCTGACCCGGTGTTCTCTCTCCCTGCAGTGTTACCTGTTCATTTATCTGACGAGCTGGAGGAGCGTGAAGTCTTTCTTGGCCTTCGGACTGATCTGCCTTTGTAACATGTACCTCCACGAGCTCCGCAATGTATGGCAGCTCTTTTTCCACGTTACCGTCAGTGCGTTCACCACACTCCAGATCCGCCTGCGCCAGCCACAGGATAAATCTCCCGATTATAACGTCTGACTGGATTTCACTACAAACCTTCTGCGCGGTTCGAGGAAGGCCAGGAGTGTTACCCCCACCGGTCACACCTCCTATGGCTTCCAGTGCTCACCCAAAAATCCCTGCGCCCAGGAGGCGCTCTGCACGCTTTTTTTTTTTTTTTTAATTCTGTGTTATTGCCTTTGTAAGGCAGTGCTGTGTATTATTAATAAACGTCAGGCGGTGCTCGGCTGCACACCGTGTTGTATTGTCCTTGGTTTGTGCGCGGTTATATTCAGAGGCCGTGTCTGGTGGTATCGCGTAATGCTGTACCTCTGATCTATAAAGGTTTACGGCCATGTCCAGATCTCCAGCAGCTCTCTGTGCTGTGAATGGCTTCTGGTTTATGGTCTGTGTTAAAGCACCCAGGACCAAGTAAACCTCATGTTATTACCGGCACCAGCGAATCAGACCTTCATCAGTCCCTATTCTATGTTTCCGTTTGCATGTTGATACATATGTGTCAAGACATATGCACGGCAAAAAGTCTTGTTTCGGATCATTTTCGTTTTTTTTTTTCTTTTCATTTCAGGTCATTCGTTATGTTACCGCAATTTGTATTTCTGATGAACGGTATTTCATTTTCGGATCCATTTGTTATTTAGTTTTTATTGGTAATTTGTATTTCGTGTTAATTTGTTTTTATTAGTTATCGGAATGTGAAACGGATTATTTACTTAAATTAGGGTAAAAATAGAATTAATCCCCCTGTCCTTGCTGCTGAAATATATTTCAGTGCCAAGGACAGTAGCCAGCCGGTACATTACAATGAAATACCAGCCGGTACTACAATAAAAATACTAGACAAATGGACATAAGCATTTTGTTATGAATCGTTCGGTGGCAGTGAAATCCTCAGAGAAGCAATGGTTAAGCTATTCACATTGAACAGCAGAGAAATGTCAGTGAAATACCCTGATGTTCAGTGGTTTCATTTGACAGGTTTAATCAGGCGAATCCCATAGGCTTCAATGTTAAAAATATTCCCATTTTTATCCAATATCTAATAAACCATTTTAGACTTTTTTTTGCTGCAAGTGAAAATCTTTTTAGGCATTTTCCAGGATTTTTTTTTTTTCTTTTTTTTGGTGACATGTTTGGATTCCTAATTTATATTAAAATTAGGCTTTTTTTCATAGCCGAACAGTGTTTTTTTTTCTTGTGTTCGGAGGGGGCTATCCATGGTGCTGAAACCTAATTCAGGCCCATGGACAGCAGCCCGGGCAGCTCCAGAGCCCTGCAGAGCCGCTCCATGGGGCTGAAACGATTTCTGAGCACACAAATTTCGTTCGGAAGTGTTTTTCGTCCAAATATTGATTCAAAATGGAACGCACATGTCTAGTGTCCTCTGCACCTGTCCGCGTCTGTCTCGTCCCGTGTGCTGGAGATCTTTGAGCGTTGGTTTTATAAAATGCTTTATATACAGACTGGATTTAAAAAACACAACTCGAGTCACGCAGCTGCTGGAAATGCCTGGTATTTGCAGCAAACTCAGCTCCGAGTTATATGGGTGTGACTCATGTAGGTGAGGGTCTGGGTTATATCTGTGTGGATTGCTGCAGGTACCAGACACTTTGCACAGGGGGGGGGGGCGGGCTGCCTTTAGTTACTGACAGACTGAGCACGTAGCAGTGGACGCAGCGATGCTACAAACCAATAAATTACTGATAAAAGGTTTATAAATATTACAAAGATCTGCAGAGTCGGCGGATATAGCTGAGTCGGCGCAGAGCAGACCTGGCAGTTTTATAGGAAGACAATATACAGAGTGTAAAGTGACATCATCGTACAGATTGTACCCGGTGACCTCACGGCTTGTGTAAGGGCAGTATGGAATGCGTCTACAAAACGTGAGTTTGTGTAAAGTGCGCTTTGTGGATAAACCGCTGTCTCTCTGGACTTTCCGGCTGGGGTTTTATCGGGTAATTCTGTGTTTTGGAAGGGAAGGGGCGACTCGCCTCGGTGACTTCCTGTGACACTGGTGTACCTCCTCGGCCGCTGGCGTCCTGTATACACCAGAGCCCTCCGTCCACTATCTCTGACCTGTACAGTGACCCGGCCCTGCTTAACACCCGGTGATGGGGCTCAGGCTGCCCTGTCTCCATCCCATGAAAGGTCAGCGTGGGACATAGACTTGTGGTCAAGATGACTCTCCCAGCATTGCATATCATTTACAAAATATAGAATCTGTATCTGCTCGCGCTGCACACTGAAATATTACAAAATAAAATTACAAAAAAGATACACAGGAAATATTCCGTGACTGAGGCGTCACATGTAACAAGTACACAGGCAGGCGCCAGGGCCGGGCACAGCTTTATACACGGCCCACTGATCAGCGATCAGTCCTGTGGGTTAGGAGTCCGGCAGCTTCTGCGTGTCGCCACGTTATAGGATCGCCTTAAAAGGCCAAAGCACGGCTCGGGTGGTCCCAGAATGTTTATATTCTTTCACCGTGTGGACGCGTGACACTTTCTACGTGTTCCTTGGTGGGGACGTGTGCAGAAGCCATGTGGCAATTAATGTACGAATGTCCCGGCTGGGCACTATGTCCCAATAAACCGTGATCTGTGCGTGAGCCGTGCTCAGCTCTGTAACACAGAATTCCCATCGTAGCAGATTCCCTCGTCTCATCTCTTTGGTAAATCACCCGCTGACCTGCAGGAGGCGCCGCTTGCTGCAGCTGTTAGCAGTTTTGGTGATTTCCTGGTTGCACGCTTGCTGTGGCGTGGTTTGAATTACACACGCCCCTCCGTTCGCTAACTGCAAGATGGGCCGTGGTTTAAGAAGTAGGTAGTCATTTCCCCTTTGCCTTTCACCTTCACCACGCCCCGGCACTCCAGTGAGTAACTGTTTGCCGCAAGAACCTGCTGCAGATCAGCCGTTACCTGCAAGGTGGAAACAAAGCCGCGTATTACACAACCAGCGAGCAAGATGGGATCAAACACAGACATAACATGGCCAAGCGTCCTGCACTCCTCACCTGGATGCGTTCTGGCACCCCTGTGCTGTCCATGCGGCTCGCCACATTGACCGTGTTACCCCAAATGTCATACTGGGGCTTCCGGGCGCCGATAACACCAGCAACTACGGGTCCGATATTCAGACCTGTGAGGGAGGGAAGCTCTGGGAGTCAGTACACACACACAGCACAGGCAGGGTGTGAGATCATGTGTCATATCAACAGCACAGGCTGAGGACGTGTATACATATACCCCAAGGATTCCGGGGGAGCGCTCGTCCTAGGGGCTGGTGATACACAAATGCAACAGGGGCTCCTAAAATCTAAAGGATTCGGTTTCCCTGTGCCCAATCCTGGAGGTCACCGATCGACGTCTCCCAGAACGCCGGAGGAGGTCACCGAGCGACGTCTCCCAGAACGCCGGAGGAGGTCACCGAGCGACGTCTCCAGAACGCCGGAGGTGGTCACCGAGCGACGTCTCCCAGAACGCCGGAGGAGGTCACCGAGCGACGTCTCCCAGAACGCCGGAGGAGGTCACCGAGCGACGTCTCCCAGAACGCCGGAGGAGGTCACCGAGCGACGTCTCCCAGAACGCCGGAGGAGGTCACCGAGCGACGTCTCCCAGAACGCCGGAGGAGGTCACCGAGCGACGTCTCCCAGAACGCCGGAGGAGGTCACCGAGCGACGTCTCCCAGAACGCCGGAGGAGGTCACCGAGCGACGTCTCCCAGAACGCCGGAGGAGGTCACCGAGCGACGTCTCCCAGAACGCCGGAGGAGGTCACCGAGCGACGTCTCCCAGAACGCCGGAGGAGGTCACCGAGCGACGTCTCCCAGAACGCCGGAGGAGGTCACCGAGCGACGTCTCCCAGAACGCCGGAGGTCGTCACCGAGCGACGTCTCCCAGAACGCCGGAGGTCGTCACCGAGCGACGTCTCCCAGAATGCCGGAGGTCGCCGAGCGACGTCTCCCAGAATGCCGGAGGTCGTCACCGATGCAACATCTCCCAGGAAGTTGGAGGTCGTCACCAAGCGACTTCTCCCAAAATGTTGGAGGAGGTCACCGAGCGACTTCTCCCAGAAAGCTGGAGGCTTCAGCACCGACATGACATGGATAAGCGAGTCCTGATTCATCCACGATGGGGATCATTAAAGCTGTGTGAGCAGCGGGGACATTCTCTCATCTTATAAAACACGCTCTATCAAACGGCTGCCAAACTCACGGCTCCCCAGATGTTTATACTTACAATTCCCAGAATTCCTTCAGCGCAATAGCTGGCCAGAGAATCATGGGAATTGTAGTTCAGAAACATCGGGGGGTTGGAGTGTGACAGACCTGCTCGGCCTTCAGCGCCGCAATGTGCGCGGTATAAAAAGAAGCATGGCCACTTCTGTTTTTTTCCGGCTTTACAGACACTTTAACTGTAAGATTCCATCGTTAGTTAAGCAGGTAATTAGTCCCTTCCATCGTTAATTAAGCAGGCAATTAGTCACTCGCACCTATTTTCATTTGGAAGTTGTTGAATGAGTGCTCGTTGATGTATTTCATCTGATCCATCAGTCTCATCGCAAAATCCGCCAGCGCCTTGATGTGCGTCTTCCCGGCCTTGTCATATGTGGTGTCGTTCAGCCCGGACGCCGCCATGTATGTGCTGCCAATCGTCTTAATCTTCTCCAGCTGCCGAAACTCGTCCTCGCTGATTATCTGGGGGGGGGGGCATTAGTAAAATCAGGGGTAAATCCGTGAACATGATTTACTGAAAAATAGATCTGCCCACAGACGAGGATAATCAGAAAACACAAGTATCAGCAAAGTGATCGGAATCCGATGAAGACAGGAGGAGGAACAGCGATCCCGCTTCGATCTGGTGCGGGGAGTGTAATAAGTGTCAGGTTACGCATTTTGAAACAGATCACTTTGCTGTCGATACATCGCTGTGATGTTCTTTCCTCGCTCACCTCATCGAAGTCGGCGATGATCTCGTTCAGGAGCCTCAGACACTCCACGCCCTCGTTGTTGGCCTCCAGCTCCACATAGAACTCGGAGAAGTTGCTGATGGAGGCGAACATGACAGCGACGCATTCGCAGGACTGGTAGTAGAGCTCGTCGTTGCGCCTCTCTCTGGCCAGAAAGTGAGCGGCCACGTCCTTCGGGAGGATGTTGTGCAGCAAACGGCGGTTGTAGGCTTGGAGTTCCTCCATCTCCTCCTTCTCTTCTGTGGCCTGATGGGGGCAAAGGTCAGATTATGGAATTTAGACCTTCCTTGGGCCAAGCGGGCGCAGACTAAAAAGAGGTGACGCCCCTAAATCACCTTTATATTTTACCGTCACCCTGAAATCAGAACTTATTGGATATAGACTCTGGTTTCACTAAAACGAGTTTCCACGTTCACGAAACACATGCTCTCGTTTCTCTGCCGACCTCGCTGAGCTCTGCAGGAATGAGGATACTATGCGTTCACATCTGAAAAGAATCATTGTGTTTATTGCTGCGCGAGATGCTCTGCGGTAACATACGTGGCTGCCGCTTGGAGCATCGGAGCAAAGATTTACAGGTCTATTCACGAAAAGGTGAAACTCCGGAAAAGAGAATCCAGACCACAATGGAAGAATTTTTCACTTCTCCGGAGTTTCACCTTTTAGTGAAAAGACCTGATCAGATTATAAAGCTACTAATGATCTCTGAGATGATCCGTTTAATCAGGTTCACTGTGAATGAAGCAGTGTTTCACGCTCGCTCACTCACTCACGCTGAGCAGAGGCGGAGGAATGAACCTGATTGATCTCATGTATCTCACATAGTAGGAATAACCCCCGAGCTGTGATGACATCTCTTACCCAGGTGCGCACTCGCTGTGATAGGGGGAGCCAAAATCTGCATTCACCTTTCTACAGGTTTAGGGGTCTCTTACCTGCAGCTTCCAGAGAAAGTCCAGCCGCGCCGTGGACTCGACCTGCTGTGCGTGGAGATACAGCGCCAGCAAGAACACACTGATGATTATTGGCGTCATGATTTTCAGAGCGACCCTGGACACGCTGTCTGTGCTGCAAGGACACAGGAATTGGCTGAGATTAGTCCAGCGTGACAAGGGGGAGATTTACCAGTTAAAGTTGCCAGATCGACCATGTTTTCCTGGACAGGTATAATTGTGGATTATTCCAGCCTTGGTGTTAGAATAATTTTAATAAAGACAGGAGGCGAATATTTTGCAATCTCTTCTCTTTACTAAATCACAGCAGCAAAGAGAGTTTTACATAGCAACAGTAAAAACCAATAAACAAATAGCATTCCCACAAGAGAGCAGTAAGTCCCTCCCACAGCCTCTTTTCTTGCGTGCGGGACGAGCAGGAATGTCCATGAAACAGAAAGTCTGGAACAAGTGAACTTGACGTCAACTGGCTGAACAGGAGGAACCGGCGTTCAACAGGCAAGTCGCAGAACTGCAGACCAGCGGAGCAACGGAGTCCAATCAGGCTAAGGAGAAAACAGAGGATACGTGAAAGTACCATGTGATGGAAACGTGTCAATCAGCAGGTAACTAACTCACTAGCGAAGAGCTATCAAGAACACTATGAACAAGGTCGAGAAGACTAGCCCTAGACTAGACTAACTAGACATGCAAACATCCAATCCTACTAATGGAGGGAAAAACAATTAGATAAATGATGGACACAGAGTCGTTGAAGTCGTTTTTTTTTTAAATTTTATTTATTTTATTCAGTAGAAAATGCGGTAAATGTAAACAACCAGGGCATGGGCGGGAGGGAAAAATATTCGCCTCCTGTCTTTATTAAAATTAAGATTATTCTAACACCAAGGCTGGAATAATCCACAATTTTATATCAAGTCAGGAGGCTTCATATTTTGCAGTTTTTAAATTTAAAGTTTTTTATTTTGAAATAAGTCAGCATTACATCATACTGTAAAATAATGGATGACCTCGCAGGGCCAAACAAGAAGACATAACAAGCAACGGAAACCACACATGGCCAAAAAAGTGTCATCGTAAAAACAGCGAATCGAAAAAATCTAAGGATAGCAATATGTTAGCAGAAAACATCCCCTAGATGGGGGTCTCATCAAGGTGGAAATCAAACATATATAAATGCAGCCACTTAAGGCCGGCCAAGGTAACTACGGTCAGCTGGTCAAAAAACATGCGTCGCAAAGAAGGACAGGGCGGTAAAAATAAGTAAAAAGGCAGAAAGTACCATGTGCAGGCAAAAAAGCAAAAGCCCTATGCAATGCAGGCTGGGACTGATCAAAACAAATTACGAACCGTCCTGAAAGTCCAGGCACTAGGCCAAGCTAGAGACCAGGGACAAGTAAGCATATAAGAGAAATGCAGGGGGTGTAATTCAGTAAAGCTCAGACCTGGAGAGGTAGAGGGCATAGAAACCAGCCTTCAATCCGGTCGAGGGTCCGGAGGATCTGGTGAGAGGCCCGCAGCCGCAAGGTCAATCCAAGCCACCGCGGGATCCGTGATGGTATAGGGGACATTTGCGTGGGTCACCACCAAAGCTCCTGCCAGACCCCAGCGATATCGGACACCCTGTCGGCGAAGAACTGATGTCACTTCACGAAAACGCCTGCGAGCCATCAGGGTCTGGAATGGGAGATCATGATACAGGGCCAGAATGGAGCCCTCAAAGCGTACGGGATCCCTCGCGCCCGGAGCAGACATAACCTTGACCTTGAAAGCCACTTCACGGAAGGCCACTACGACGTCTCGAGGAGCCCCAGGTGGGTTCGTCGCAGGTCTCCTGACCCGAAACACCGACCCAAGCATGTCAGGTGTGTCAGGGGGAAGCCCCGTGACCTGAAGCACAAGACGAGTCACGTAGGACGGCAGAGCGTCGGAGGTAATAGAGTCCGGGACACCCCTGACCCTGATGTTTCGGCGTCTGTGTCTCGTTTCAAGCATCTCCACAGAGCGTGTCAGAAGTTCGACTTGGTATCGCAAACCAGCAACCTGACCAGACAGGTGAGTTTGTTCCGTTGTCACAGCAGAAGTCGTCTCCTGTACCACCTTCACCTGAGCACGCATCGCCGCTATCTCCGTGCGGACCGCCGCCACCTCAGGCTGCCACACCTCACGTATCACCCGAAGCTCCTCCAAGATCCTGCGGAGATCCCCTTCGTGGAGGGGAGATGGTCGTCCTCCTCCTGCACCTGTTGCTGTTGAAGTCCCGTCCCCACTGCAGACCGATGATCCGAGGTCACACTATTACTGGCGGAGGTAAGGGGAATCTCAGTCGGGTCCCCATCAAAAATATCCTCTGTGTCCGGCGTTGCCCCGGACGATGTCCGCATTGCTGATTTTCTCTTCTTCTGTGCCCGTTTCCTAGCAGCCGCCGAGAGGGGTCGGGAGTCAGACGCCGGTGACTGCGGGGCAAGCCAGGGCATCCCAGTAATACCCCCCTGAGGTTCATAGTCGCTGTCAGCCTCCGAGGAGCCATAGCCCGGGGGGAGGGAGGAAGAAGCAGTCAGTCCCGTAAAAGCGGACCCACCTCGCAAAACATCCCGAATGTCCCTCTGTCGGGGGCCCGTCGCTGGGAACGATCGGTAGGCATGGTTCTGGAGATGCTGGGCTGGCACGAGGTCGCAGGGCGGTGAGGAATCTCAATACGCCTCGAGTAGGCTTCCAAGATGGCCGCTGTGACTAGGCCCAAATCGCGCTGCCGGCAGCAATCTGTCCCCGGGCACGAAACTCAGGGCTAAATCAGGTACCTCAACTCTCCAGGATCCCTCTAGCCAACCGGGAAGCTCACAGGGCAGTGCAAACGGCGAAAAAAGCAATAAAATCCGTGGTAGACACAGAGCTCCTCCAAAATGCTGCTGCTCGCTTCCACAGCTAGCTCCGCCTGCATATTTTGCAGTTTTAAAGCTGCACTAGAGCCCCAGATGCATGGGAACGAGGGCGAAAATAGACGGTATGGAACGAAACCGCCCTGGACCAATCAGCAGCCGCCAGTATATCGGACAGAGAACCCCCGGCGTCCGCAACAGAGGAAGCCGTAGCGCCCCGCACGGAGTGCACGCCAAAGTGAGGAGCAATGCCCGCAAGGGAGAGTAGCCAGCAAACCCATCTAGAGAGGGTAGGTGAAGAGACAGGTTTGTAAGGGGTGACATAGGAAACCAAAAGTTGGCCAGTAGGAGAGGAGCGCAAGGTACGCAAACGAGAGAGGTAAGTGGAAACACAACGAGCAACACACAATAGGGGATCGGAAGGAAAGTAAGGATAGGAAACCTCCGGAGAAAGTGTTTTAGTATGCCTGGTAAGTGTGTAAACTACGCCCTCAGGGGAGAAAGCCACAGCGTGCACATCGAAGGCCCTAACATCTGAGACACGTCGAAAGGACACCAAACCTAAAAGGACTGTTAGTTTAGCCGAGAGCTGACGGAGGGACAGCGAATCATTATTGGCCAGCTACGCAGGAACTCGAGCATCAGCACAACATCCCAGAAATGAGCATACTCAGGGGCCGGTGGGCGAGCGAGCCGAATGCCTCGGAGGAGACGACACAAGGAAGGGTCCCGACCCACAGGAACGCCACCCAGGGGAGCGTGAGCTGCCGAAAAGGCCGAGCGGGACAGATTAACCGTACGGTATGATTTTCCGGTCGTGGAAAGGTCCGCTAAAAAATTAAGTATTAGAGGTAGAGGGGCTGTAGCGGGATCAGCCTGTTGTTGCACACACCAACTACACCAAGTTCTCCAGGTGTAACGGTAGCTCTTTCTTGTGCCAGGAGCCCAGAATCCCCATAATAAGGAGCGAGCTGCATCTGATAGGCCTGGCAGCATGCAGGGTCCCTGGAAATCGTCCACGCCACCAGGGGAAGGTTGCCCTCCAAAACCAACGGGTGTGGCCTGCCTTGAGGGTCCAGCAGAATTGATTGGAAGGACGGTAGCAGAAGCGGGTGGAGACAAGAAAGTTCCAACGTCAGAGGAAACCAGGGCTGAGCGTGCCACAGGGGTGTGATTAGGAGAATCTGAATCCTCCGTCTGCAGACTTCCTGGATCGTGCGTGTGATCATCGGGAATGGTGGAAAAGCATAGGCTCCCAACGTTGGCCATGGTTGGAGGAAAGCGTCCACTGCTGTCGCCTGCGGGTTTGGAAGCCAGCTGAAGTAGGCCTGCGTCTGATGGTTCAAGCGGGAAGCGAACAGATCGAGATGAAAAAGGCCCTCTCAGCATCGACAAGTGTTGGAACGTCGCAACGTCCAATTTCCAGTCGCTGGAGTCTCTCCAGTATCTTGAAACCCAATCCACCACATAGTTTGATGAACCGGGCAGATATTCCGCTGTGAGGGAGATGTTCCATTTCAGGCAGTAGTTGAAAAGGGAGAGCGTAAGGTCCAACAGGAGCTTGGAACGGGAGCCCCCTAGCCGGTTGACATATTGGACCGTGGAGATGTTGTCCATCTGGAGGAGTAGAGAGCAGTCCCTGAGGTCTTGGGTAAAACTGCGGACAGCAAAGGAGCCGGCGATGAGCTCCAAGCAGTTGACGTGAAGGTGCTGTTCCTCTGGCGTCCATGCACCTCCTGTGGACACGGACCCGCAGGTCGCTCCCCAGCCCGATTGGCTGGCGTCCGATTCCAGTACGAAGTACGCCCATTCCATGCTTCCATGTGTAGCAGCCACCATAGGAGCGCCACTCGAACCTCCGGGGTGATAGGGACAGCTGGTCATAGGAGGGATTGAGGCAGAGGTATGTAGTCTTCAGACGTTTGTGCAATGGGTCCGGGAAAATGGCTTGGATGGCGGAAGAGAGTAGGCCTACAACTCTCGCCAGATCTCAGAGGCAGAGGGTGTCCGTCAGGACGCCTCGTAGGGTCTTCTTGATGGTTCAAAGCTTTTGCGAAGGGAGACGTAGTTGGCAAGACGTGGAGTCTATTTTGAATCCCAGGAAGGTGACCTTTTGGGCTGGACGAAGTGCCGACTTGTCCACGTTGATGATGAACCCGAGGTCTTGCAGGAGTGTAACCACTAAGGCCGTGTGACGGGAAGACTGGACGGGATCTTGAGCCAGTATTAGTATCTCGTCCAGATAGATGATGGTCCTGATGCCTTGAGCGCGTATGAAGGCCATAACTTGATGGAGGAGCTTTGTGAAGCACCATGGCGCGGAGCTGAGGCAGAACGGTAGGCAGGTGAACTGCCAGAGGTCGTGGTGCCAGTAAAATTGCAGGATTGACCGAGACCATAAGGTACGTCTGTGAGGTCCAGTCTTGTGAACCAGTCGCCGTCTTGGAGGAGGTCCCTGAGCAGGCGTATTCCCTCCATCTTGAAGTGGCGATAGGACACGAAGGCATTGAGGGCTTTCAAATTTATGACCGGACGGAGATCCCCAGACTTTTTGTGTACTAGGAACACATGGCTTATGAAGCGCGGGTGGTCCAGTGCGGGGAGGATGGCCCCTTTTAACTGCAGGGAACGAAGCTCCCTGTCTATCAGTGACTCGGTCGCGGCTTCAACAGCCCCCGGCCCAACGGGAACCCCCCTCTGAAAAATTGAGCTTGGTCTATATTGCACGTCCGTGCTCTGATTGGTGGTGAGGCGAGGTCTATAGGAGTTGTTGTATTGGCTGGCGACCCGACCTCTTTGTGCGTCAGCCCTGGAGGAAAAACGAGTCTGTGGGTGGAAGACTCTTTTCATATTATACTGGACCTTCTGCAGGTTCGTATAGACCATAACCTTACAGTTAACTCTTTTAAGAAGAGATCCCCAAACAGCAACCCCTTAGCTGCAGGACCCAAATTCGGACGAGATGCCAACATTGGCATTACCTAAAAGGCAGAGAGCACGCTGTGCCCATTCTCGGACCATCGCGGGGGTCTAGCGGAGTATTGTTAGTTAATGCTTTGTCCGCCATGACGAAAATAACGGAATGGGGGCCAAAAACGTCTAGCAGTTTGTCCTGAGCGACGCGGAGGCCCTGTTCCAGACCACGACGAGGATCCCTGCCAGCCTTACCCATGAAGGTGACGAAAACCTCGTCGAATTCCGGGGTAAGAGAGACCTTGTCTGGCAAGGTCGGGCGGGGGCATTTTGCGCAAACCTGCCCTGTCTGCTTTTTCTAAGGGACAGCGTAGCCAAAAGCACAGGAGCTCGGCTACGTGGTCAGGTGGGAGCTAGGCCGAAGACGTGGGGTGGGTAGTAGTGCGCGAGTCGAAAGAGGGTACTCCTCGAGCGTCGAGGATCTACAATGGGGTATCCGAGGACACCAGGGAGCGTGGCGGTACTGGCGCGGCAGAGAGGGGCACAATGGCCATGGCATCAGAACGGGGCTCACCTGTTGAGCTAGGAGTAGCTGGCGGGTCACCGGCGGTCTCTGCTCCTTCCTCCTCTGGGTAATCAGCCCGGTAATCCTCCAGGTCGTAAATATTGTCCCCTTCATGGTGGGCAGACATGCGAGAGGATTTTTTAGCGGGCCCTTGCCTGCGGAGTCAGACTGGCCCTTCCAGGGTCTTTTGCGTGACAGTGCGGCAGCTTCGGACTGAGAGTCCACAGATTGAGCCGGGGACTGGGCCCGAGAAAGCACCGGAGGATCCGGCTGTGGAAGTGGAGGTAAAGCGGCCAGGGCTATGGGTAGGGTCTCGGAAATAGCAGTAAGGAGCCAGGCCTTAAGCTCCTCCTGATTGATGGGATTTAATTGTGGAGGGTCCATCAAAAAAATCGGGAGTTACGGGGCTCACCCGTTGCGGATCTTTAATATATATATATATCCGCGAAAGTAGCGCAATATATTGCTGTGTGATCGGGGCTCACCCGATGTGTTGTGGGCTGGTAATAACAAAATGCCGCTTGGTGTATAGGAATATATCGGGGCTCACCCGAGTTAACCGCGGGGTCCTGCAGGGAAGCGGAGGCTGTTTATTTCTCAGGGCGCGTGAAGTGTACTGCCGCCTGTCAGCATTGCGAGCTCTGAATGGCGGCAAACGCATATGGGAAAACCCCCAAAATGGCCGCCAGGGTGTGCAAGCGCAGTAAAAACACCACGCTCTGAGGAGAAAAGACCGCGCACGTGCTTCGTTAAAACGTGTAATTAAGTGCAGAAAAATACGCTAAAAACGTGGCAAAACATCGCCGATAGTCACCCGACGGTCAGAGGTGTAAAACGCTCGTCCCGTCGGGAGACCACAAGCAGATGGCAAAGCGCAACCTGCAGGCGGGAGAGTGCCCGCACAGCAGGGACGAACCTATGGGGAAAAACAGATTAAATCCACAGTAATACAATAGAAAAACCATATAATAAAATTACAGAAAGATCAATCGAAAATACAGTAAAATACAATTAAACTAGGCCTGACAACCAGGAGCTGCTTCAAAAACGTCTCACCTGGTCGTCAGCAGCAAAGAAAAGAGGCTGTGGGAGGGACTTACTGCTCTCTTGTGGGAATGCTATTGGTTTATTGGTTATTACTGTTGCTATGTAAAACTCTCTTTGCTGCTGTGATTTAGTGAAGAGAAGAGAATGCAAAATATGAAGCCTCCTGACTTGATATAAAATTAATTTATGCGAATAGGCAGTGCATGAAAAATGCCACCCCGCAGCATGTATAATCCATACACTGCAGGTAAGAAATCACAAAGGAATCCCAGGAGACCCGCCTTGATTTACTTCCTGCCGCATATGAATTATACATGTTGCAGGGCAGCACTTTCCCCTGCGCTCCCCTCTACATGAAATAATGTGTGTCAAAACATGGCCGACCTGGCAAACCTATTACCAGTACATGTATAGGGGTCTCTGATTGGCTGACATTGCATCTGACTGGAGAGACGTATCGCTGAGCATTCAGGTATTTACAAAGCAGATACCCCCTTATCTCCCGCACACCCCAACTCTGCGCATCAACTGGGTTTGTTTCCCAACACTCAGGTAAGTGTTGCAGAAGCTGATATCTGAGCAAGGTCACCTGATAATAAAAAAAAAAAACATCACAACAACAAAACCTCTTTGAACAGTCACTAAGCAGAGAACACAAAATCATCAGCAATTTCAGTTCACCGACCCTGTGGTGAATTCACGCTTCACTGCAGGATCACTGAAGACCACCGAATGCCACCAAACCAGCCTGACTGCGGCACACCGGTGAAAAATGCCGATCAGCTGCCAAATGTCACCAAACTAGGGAAAAAAAAGGAAGAGAAACAGAACTCTGCCCTTTTAGAGAAAAGTGTTTAAAGCAATAAAAAAATTTTTGTGGAAATAATAAATAAAAAAGGTCCTATAATAAAGACCGTCTGTTACAGAATAAAAAAATAAAATAAAAAATTTGCCTGAAAAATACCAAAAAAAAATATTTCTTTTCATTTGCAGCAAAAAAAAGAAATAGTTGAATAAACAAAAAAAGTTTTTGCATTGAATCCTATGGGACGACACCGTAACTATACCAGCAAAGCAAATCTCCCGCAGCTGGAGGCCGCGCTGCAAGAACAATTCAGAGGGAGAAAAGTGGATCAAAGATACAATCTATAAATAATGACAAAACTGTAACGATGCTCTTTGTAACAAAACCTAAACTACATAAATTACAAAATCCACATCTATGTGTCAGGACAAAATCAAATGGCACGTTGACCACAGTCACTTCTCTCAAATATCTAGGTATGTGGTTAGACCCAAATCTATCCTTTGGCCCCCACATCGAAAAACTCTCATCTAAACTCTACCCCAAACTAGGTGCCCTGTACAGAAACAAATCCTGCCTGAGCCCCGCGGTAACAAAGCAGATTGTACAACAAATGCTTATGCCGGCTATTGAATACGGAGATGTAGTGTATGCAGCCGCCCCGCAAACACACCTTCATAAACTTACTACATTGTATAACTCATTCTGCCACTTTGTGCTACAATGTAACTACATGACCCACCATTGTGACATGTTAAAAGAACTAAACTGGCCGTTACTGGAATCCAGACGCACCCGTCAACCTTTCCAACCTGGGGCTACATTACATACTGGGTGCGAACGTTAGCACTCACCTGAGTGAGCAGTAACCCTGGTAGCCAATGCAAATTACAATCCAAACGCTAATGGGTTAAGTAACCCGTTAGCGTTTGGTACCTTCGCTTTCAGCGCCAGGTTGCTGTACTTTGCGCTCCCCATGTTAGGTATAGGGAGCGCAAAGTGTTAATCAGCATTAGGATTACAAAGTTCTAGCGCTGATTAACATCCGGCTGCGGTTAACAAAATGTTAACCACAGCCAGGACTTGGTGTTAAAGGATTCCACTTCTGCAGAATCCGTTAGCACCAGCAGTAACACCCCCCCCCCCCAAAACAAAATCCATATACTCACCTCCTGTCCCGCTGCTCCGTTGTCATGCTCATCGCCGCCGGTGTAATAAAAAAGCCTAAACCCAGTGCTGGCTCATAGTAGTGAGACTTTCACATGCAGTACCACTAGTCACCTCTGACTGTGTAATGCTCAGGTGTTGCCCAGATCACCATCTACTGCATAAAACCAAGCCACACCTGAGACCCAGGACTTCCACATTGACTTGGAAATATCCAAGCTGTTAGGAGCTACCTGCGATTCCTCCAAGAAACCTATGACCCATACTCTGCTGGATCCTACCCTCTCAAGACTACCCCTGTTACAGTTCCACCTGGACTTATTATTTACAAACCTCCTGGACCTTCTGTTTACTACAGACCTCTGGACTTGTCATCTTCCTGGATCTCCCAAGTTTTCCTTACCTGGATCACAAGCAGGGTTATCCAAAGAGATTCGAATTGCTTGAGAAAGGTAACCGAACGCTGAAAATCAGCGTTCGGTTACCTTTCCTGGCCATTCGGCTATCCAGAGAGCAGGCAATTCGCCAAATCCTGGCGAATTGCCTAAACATACGGTGCCTGTTCGGTGCCTATTCGAGGGCAGTGAAATCCCCATAGAGAAGCACTGCTTCGGCTATTCAGAGAACACAAACCAGCAGTGAAAGGTTCCCCTAATGCCCTGCCATTCGGTGGTTTAATTCGGCAAATTTATTCAGGAGAATCCCATAGGCTTCAATGTTAAAAATATTCCCGTTTTAATTCAATATCTAATAAACCGTTCATTCTAAAATTCTGCAGCAAAAAGTCTCTTTATTTATAGATTTTTTAGGATACTTTAAGCATTTTTCAGATTTTTTTTTTTTTTTTTTAAAAGTCCGATTTTTTTTTTTGATTTTTTTTTCAGTTTGCTTATTTTTTTTGTAACAGCCTCTTTATTATCATTCCCTGGACCTCCTGTGAAAATTTCAGACATTTTCGCTCAGTAGTTTCTTTGCAAACAGCGTTTCATTTTCCCAGATTCATACAAATGGTTTTTCTAATTTATTCACTGCCTCCTCTACGTCACAGCTGCTTCGGCTCTGTGTGATTCGGCTCCTTTTCGGCTCCTGTTCGGCTCCTGTTCGGCTTCTTCAAAGGTTAATCCAGATGTTTTTGCTTGTTTTCAGCGTGCATTCGGTTAGTGTTCGTCGGGTTTGCGGCAGCTTTTCCCTGCAATTCGGGGACCCTGTGGTGCTTGCTGAATACACCGCAGGGTCACCGAAATGCAATCGGCAAAAGGAACCGAATTGAAGAGAACGAAAAGTCACCGAACGTGCGGTGACTTTTCGAATCTCTTTGGATAACCCTGAAGGACTTGCCCACGTCTCTAGTACTGATATATTCATATATATAACCTTAAGTATACTGTTTCTGCTTTCCCATTTGTTATCTGCAGCCCTGTAAGCTGTATATGCTCTGCTCTAGTTCCCTCTAGCCCTGTAACCTGTGTATGTTCTGCTAGTTCCCTCTAGCCCCGTTACCTGTATGCTTTGCTCTAGTTCCCTCTAGCCCTGTAACCTGTATATGCTTTGCTCTAGTTCCCTCTAGCCCTGTAACCTGTATATGCTTTGCTCTAGTTCCCTCTAGCCCTGTAATCTGTATATGCTTTGCTCTAGTTCCCTCTAGCCCTGTAACCTGTATATGCTCTGCTCTAGTTCCCTCTAGCCCTGTAACCTGTATATGCTCTGCTCTAGTTCCCTCTAGCCCTGTAACCTGTATATGCTCTGCTCTAGTTCCCTCTAGCCCTGTAACCTGTATATGCTCTGCTCTAGTTCCCTCTAGCCCTGTAACCTGTGTATATACAATCTCTTCTCCCACTTCTCTCGTTTTCCCCTCCTAGATTCTGTTGTTGCCTCCGGCCAATCCCTTTTTGTTCCTTTTTTCTCAATAAATCCTTATATATAAATATATCCGGTTTACTAGTATTCATTGCATATTGGCTCGCACCTACCGCCCCGGAATCAGCGCATGACATCCGTTCACCTTCTCCTTCCGGCGGGAGCTGGGAGAGACTGGGGGAAAAAGTCCCCCCAGTCTCTCCCTGCGGATCACTATGCTGACCTCGCGAGGCGAGATCCAGCAGGTCATGTGACCGGCACAGGAGAAACTCAATGCAGTCCTATGGACTCCATTGAGAGGATGTGCGTGGCGGTGCTTAGCGTTGCCGTGCGCATCCCGGGGCTTAGCGCCCGGTAACAATGCAGGCAGCTTTTTAAGCACCTGCATTGTAATCTCCCACAGTTTTTTTTTCTCCCTAGCGCCCCTGTTTTAGTGGGAGGTATGTAATGGAGCCCCTGGTGTTTAAGAGTTTTTCTGGGAAGCTGCCACCCTACCTGAATAGGCTGCTTCCCCCAGCAGTTCCCTCATCCTATAACCTCCGATCCAGGACCAGCACCTTACTTGCAATACCACAATACAAAAAGAAAGTGGCTCCATCCTTTCAGCGCTGCGCAATATGCTGGCGCTTTATAAATGAATAATAATTTTCCTACAGAGCACCACAAATGTGGAATAACCTCCCTGACAACATCAAATCTTCCCTCAGTCTAAAGTCCCTTAAGAGAGCTCTATTAACATACCTCAATACAGAATGCACCTGTAAACATGTAACATAGTGACTATATACAGAATGCGCCTGTAAACATGTAACATAGTGACTATATACAGAATGCACCTGTAAACATGTAACACAGTGACTATATACAGAATGCACCTGTAAACATGTAACATAGTGACTATATACAGAATGCACCTGTAAACATGTAACACAGTGACTATATACAGAATGCACCTGTAAACATGTAACACAGTGACTATATACAGAATGCACCTGTAAACATGTAACATAGTGACTATATACAGAATGCACCTGTAAACATGTAACACAGTGACTATATACAGAATGCACCTGTAAACATGTAACATAGTGACTATATACAGAATGCACCTGTAAACATGTAACACAGTGACTATATACAGAATGCACCTGTAAACATGTAACATAGTGACTATATACAGAATGCACCTGTAAACATGTAACATAGTGACTATATACAGAATGCGCCTGTAAACATGTAACATAGTGACTATATACAGAATGCGCCTGTAAACAGGTAACATAGGGACTACAGAATGCACCTGTAAACAGGTAACATAGTGACTATATACAGAATGCACCTGTAAACAGGTAACATAGTGACTATATACAGAATGCACCTGTAAACATGTAACACAGTGACTATATACAGAATGCACCTGTAAACATGTAACACAGTGACTATATACAGAATGCGCCTGTAAACCGGTAACACAGTGTCTGCTCTCCATTTTCCATATACGTTCGTACCAGGTCAGTGTGGAGTTGGTCCCGTTGACTCGGTCAAGCAGTTGGCTGTAAAAGAAGAAAAATGATATAAAGGTTATATATTTCCCGTAATTCAGACGCTGCTATGTGAAGCCAGGTTTACCCTCAGTCACTTGTCAGCATTCTGGGAATTGGTGGAGAATTTTAATAAAGGACTCAGAGGCGAGTATTGCAAACAGAAATGTCGAAAAAATAACAGACATTAAAGAAAAAACATATATTGCTAACAATGGACCAGTCTAACCCCCTCTTCCCCAGTGAGTCAGTCCATAGTAGATCCCTGTTCCCGCCTTTTCTCCCTCTTTTTTTGCTGCTGGAGGAGTATAAAATTTTGTTTCTCCAGTTAAATTGTTAGCGGTTTGCTTCTGGTTGTCCGGCTGTAACCGAGGCGACCGGACTTCTTTTAGTATTCGTATCTAGCTTTATCATTGTTAAGGAATTCGTAAAGTTGTTTTATTCTGGTTTAGACATGATTTCACTTCCATTTCATATTGCTCGCGCTAGTGGCGGTTGCTAAGGGGCGGGGCACATGTGCGGTACCTTCGCGCGCTTTACTCTCGCCACCATTTTGGCGTTACCTCGCACTTATCAGAATGCCGTTATCAAAGTCAGTTTCCCGAGCTAGCTCTAAAGATTCTTCCCCCGCAAGGGACTCTGGTTCGGAGGACAGTGCTTCTCCCATGGATAAATCACCTGATAAGGCTGGTAATTCGGCAGGCTCTAGAGCCGCCGGCCATTCTAATCCCACAACTAAAAAAGGGCTAGAGCCCCATATTCAAGCCTCCATAGAATCCGCAGTTTTCAAAGCGGTTAATGCCCTATCCACTCCTTTTACCCAGTCCTTAAAGAAGCGATTTTAGAGAATAAGCTTGATGTTACACCGGTTCTCCCGGTTAAAGATTTGGGCGGATCTCTCACCGAGGTGAGGCCCTCTGATTCTCCCCTAACCACGGGGAAACAACCTGACAAAAAAGATAAACACAGGCTGGAGGGGCTGGCATCCCCGTAACACTGCCCGGGGATTCAATGCCGGGGACACACACGCCACAAAAACACACACATAAAACTCATGTCGAGTCCGATTCGATTAAGCATAGTAGACGCTCTGGCCATTCTCAAAATGATGACCATCCTTCCTCCTCCAGTAGACAGTATAATCCCCAAACTTTGTCTGGAAAGGAAGGTGGAGATGACGCGTTGGAAGTTTATGCGTCTGTCGGAGTTTACCAATAAAGCTCTAGTTCCCCTACAGGGGGCTGGTTCAAAGGGTCCCATTTACGATCCAATGGGGAACCCCATGTTCGAGCCCGAAGATCTATCTCACCCTAGATCCACAGAGTGGACCCTCACTCCTCATGTTGAGGCATGGATTGATGCCCGTGTGCGCAGGCCTCTTGACAAGGCTTCTAGAATTAGGATGAGAGGGGAGTGTCCCCGACCTACTACCATAGGGAAAACGTGCTTGACCCCGGAGGTTGACAAAAAAATTATAAAATTTGTAGAAACCAAAGGTTGGTCCCAGAACAGAGGTATAGACCTTGCTTTTAAAAATTGCCAGGATAAACTCCTGGATGCGATGGGTCCTTTGGCTAAACCTTTAAATGTGGCTGAACTTAATGACTCTACTCTCGACCCTTATGAGGTTACTAATTGGGTCCAGAGAGCTTCGTGGGCAATACAAATACAGCTTTGGCTACGGAGAGACGCAAGTGCATTTTGCTTAAAATAGATGCGCAACTGGCGGCAGTTGCAGATAATGAGCTTAGGGTTAAGGCCGAAGGAATGTTATTTGGCCCTGGATTTTTACGAAATCTGTCGGAATATACCGGAGCTTTTACCACAATGGAGAAAGTCACTACCTCAATAAAAAAAGGTGTTCACCGCTGGGGTTTTTGCACGGGCCGGCAGGGTCAGGAGTCGCGCTGCCGGCCGTGCACGGGCAGGTTTCTCCCGCCAATTCACAGGCTCCATGGCGTATGACACCTCTCAGAGTCTAGAGTCTCCAATTTCTTCCCCTCACGTTCCCGGCCCTGGCGTGCCAGAGGCTTTCGAGGAGGACGCAACTTCCGATACAGGTCTCCAGGTAATGCATTCTTTAAATCCACCATATGAATGTGCAAGTGGGGGCCGATTAGCCGCATGTCTGCAACAATGGCAAGAGATCACGTTGGATGCATGGGTGCTACACACCATACAAGGATTTGTCATAGAGTTCATCTCAAGTCCTGTTCAGTCCTGTCACGTGGCGTTTCCGTTGCCTGCCTTTCGGACTCTCTTCTGCGCCTTGGTGCTTCACCAAGCTCCTGAAACCAGTGGCATGTCATCTCAGATCGCGAGGGATCCGCCTCATCATTTATCTGGACAACATCCTTCTGATGGTGGAGTCCGCGGAACGGCTGCAAATTCATATTCAGCAGATAACACGCTTACAGGAATTGGGTTTTCTGGTGAACTCGGAAAAGTCGATTCTTCACCCAGTTCGCTCTCTAGAATTTCTAGGATTCACGGTTCAACCTGTACTGATGTCCCTGGTGCTGCCAGAGAACAAATGCAAGTCTATCCTGAAGGAGGTGCGTGCGCTTCTCAACAATGTCGCTCCGACCTTGAGAGATCTATCACGCATGATAGGGCTTTTGGGGACCATGAAATTGGCGGTACATCCAGCACCTCTCCACTATCGGGCCCTCCAACGCCGGACGGCCCATTTCCTACCGGAGGGCCGGGATTATTCAGATCGGGTTCAGCTTTCAATGGGAGCGCGAGAGGATCTCCTCTGGTGGATAGGGAACCTCCACTGCTGCAACGGCAGGTCTATCACGACGTCACCTCCCACAGTGACGATAGACTCCGATGCGTGTCTGTCAGGTTGGGGGGCCAGGTTCGGAACCTAGATGACGGGGGGACCTTGGTCGACACAGGAGGCTCACAACCATATCAACGGTCTAGAATTATTGGCGGGTCTGTTTGCCATGCAAAGCTTTCTCAAGTCAGCGAGTCAGGTGTCCGTTCTCCTCCGGATGGACAACTTCCCAGTCGTGAGGTACATCAATGCCCTGGGGGGTCCTCGGTCCTCACTACTGACAGAGATGGCAACACGGCTCTGGGATTGGTGCTTTCGGAGGCAAATCACAGTGCAAGCCCAGTTCATTCCGGGTGTTTCGAATCTACTCGCAGATTGGAGCTCGAGACATACGGAGGACTCAGGGGATTGGCGTTTGAACTCGTCAATCTTTGCCGTCGTGACGGAGCTTTGGGGTCCGTTTCAGATAGACCTCTTTGCGTCGTGACTGAACCACCTGGTACCCAACTATTACAGTTGGCGACCGGATCCAGTTGCGCTATACACGGATGCATTCCTACAAGACTGGAAGGGGCATCGTCAATATACATTTCCTCCTTTTCAATTAGTCGCACGGACGTTGCGCCAGGTGCGGATGCAGGAGGCGGAGTTGGTTTTAGTGGCCCCATTCTGGCCCAACCAACCTTGATTTCCCCTGTTTCTGGAACTCCTGGTGGAATTCCCGCGGTTATTACCGAGACGTCAGATCTGTTGTTAGACGGTCAGGGACTTCCTCACCCTCTGTTGCTGCGAGGCTCGGGTCGCGTCCTAGCCTCCCTGGTCTTGGGGAACCCGAGGCGTTCGGAAGCATTTCGACCCGGGCTAGAGCCCTCCTACGGGCCGCATGGGCTCCAGGCACATTGTCCTGTTATGACTCCGCCTGGGCCCAGTGGTCTTGTTGGTGTATGCCACAGAATCTGGATCCTTTCAAGCCCCTATTGCCTTCATCTTAAACTTTTTTCAGAAAGTTTTGATGACAGTAAGGCTTATAGAACTATTAATGTTTATCGTTCGGCCTTGTTGGTCTATCATGTGGGTTTCCAGGGGATTCCGGTGGGCAAGCATCCCTTAATCTGTCGTTTACTGAGAGGCATTCGGTGTTCAAGACCTCCGCTCCCTCGGTATTCGGAGACTTGGGATGTGGCAATTCTGCTCAATTTCTTGAGTGACTGGCACTCTAATCAACATTTATCATTGAGACAGCTTCTGGCCAAACTTTTGGCCCTTCTCTGTCTCCTCTCGTGTAAGAGGGTAGGTGATGTCCGGGCCTTAGACTTTCAGGTCAGGTCTTTTGTACCGGAAGGGGTTTGGTTTAATGTTTCCCGTCGGACTAAGACGTCTATAAAATCAGTGTTTTATCCGGCGCTTCCTTCTCAACCGGCCCCGTGTCCTGTACATTGTTTACGAGTGTATGAAGCACGTACGGTGTCGCTGCGAACGGATGATGTGTCGCTTCTTTTTATTTCTTTCCGTGCTCCGCATGCCGCGGTCGGTTCCACTACTCTGGCGCATTGGCTTAAGTGGCTGTTGGCGCTGGCGGGGGTGCATGTTTCTAGATTTGGGGCTCATTCAGTTCGTAGCGCGACTGCGTCTGCCACGGTAACGGCAGGTTGTCGGTTGGAAGATTTGCTCAAATCGGCTGATTGGTCTAGAGAGGCCACCTTCCGTACCTTCTACTTTAAGCCGATTGCTCATTGGTCGCCGCTCTTATGGACCAGCTTTGAATTTGCAATAGGAGCCTCTGAGTCCTTGTATTAAAATGATAGAATTTAGCTAAGTTAGAATTTTAATAAAGGACTCAGAGGCGAGTATTGCCCACCCTGCCCTCCCAGGGCGGACTTGTGGGTTGCTTGCGCTTTCTCGTTGTCACGCAGGTGTCTCACCCTTCTTTTTATTTTCAGCTCAGTGAGATGTTGAGGTCCGTCTGTTGGCAGTTCCTGCTCTTCTGACGTCCGGCTGGATCGTATTTCTTCACTTATACGCCTAGTTATCGTTGTTGGCGAGAAAAGGCGGGAACAAGGATCTACTTATGGACTTTGGACTGACTCACCGGGGAAGGGGGGGTTAGACTGGTCCATTGTTAGCAATATATGTTTTTTCTTTAATGTCTGATGTTTTTTCGACATTTCTGTTTGCTGCTGTATTAAAAAGCAAGAAAGAGATTGCAATACTCGCCTCTGAGTCCTTTATTAAAATTCTAACTTCTCGTCATACTTATCTAAATTCTATAATTTTAGGCCAAACACAAACTAAGGAAATACAGGTTTTGGAAAAATGAGAGAATTCAGCTATTTTGTCTTAGACTGGAAATACTATTACATTAATATTATGTTTGTATCAGGCACCAGATGGCGCTGCTTACATGTTATTCTATGTAATATTAATATCAGGCACCAGATGGCGCTGCTTACATGTTATTATTCTATGTAATATTAATATCAGGCACCAGATGGCGCTGCTTATAGGTTATTATTCTATGTAATATTAATATCAGGCACCAGATGGCGCTGCTTACAGGTTATTATTCTATGTAATATTAATATCAGGCACCAGATGGCGCTGCTTACAGTTATTATTCTATGTAATATTAATATCAGGCACCAGATGGCGCTGCTTACATGTTATTCTATGTAATATTAATATCAGGCACCAGATGGCGCTGCTTACAGGTTATTATTCTATGTAATATTAATATCAGGCACCAGATGGCGCTGCTTACATGTTATTATTCTATGTAATATTAATATCAGGCACCAGATGGCGCTGCTTATAGGTTATTATTCTATGTAATTTAATATCAGGCACCAGATGGCGCTGCTTACAGGTTATTATTCTATGTAATATTAATATCAGGCACCAGATGGCGCTGCTTACAGTTATTATTCTATGTAATATTAATATCAGGCACCAGATGGCGCTGCTTTAGGTTATTATTCTATGTAATATTAATATCAGGCACCAGATGGCGCTGCTTACAGGTTATTACTATGTAATATTAATATCAGGCACCAGATGGCGCTGCTTACATGTTATTCTATGTAATATTAATATCAGGCACCAGATGGCGCTGCTTACAGGTTATTATTCTATGTAATATTAATATCAGGCACCAGATGGCGCTGCTTACATGTTATTCTATGTAATATTAATATCAGGCACCAGATGGCGCTGCTTACAGGTTATTATTCTATGTAATATTAATATCAGGCACCAGATGGCGCTGCTTACAGGTTATTATTCTATGTAATATTAATATCAGGCACCAGATGGCGCTGCTTACAGGTTATTATTCTATGTAATATTAATATCAGGCACCAGATGGCGCTGCTTACAGGTTATTATTCTATGTAATATTAATATCAGGCACCAGATGGCGCTGCTTATAGGTTTTATTCTATGTAATATTAATATCAGGCACCAGATGGCGCTGCTTACAGGTTATTATTCTATGTAATATTAATATCAGGCACCAGATGGCGCTGCTTACATGTTATTCTATGTAATATTAATATCAGGCACCAGATGGCGCTGCTTACATGTTATTTATGTAATATTAATATCAGGCACCAGATGGCGCTGCTTACAGGTTATTATTCTATGTAATATTAATATCAGGCACCAGATGGCGCTGCTTACAGGTTATTATTCTATGTAATATTAATATCAGGCACCAGATGGCGCTGCTTACAGGTTATTATTCTATGTAATATTAATATCAGGCACCAGATGGCGCTGCTTACAGGTTATTATTCTATGTAATATTAATATCAGGCACCAGATGGCGCTGCTTACAGGTTATTCTATGTAATATTAATATCAGGCACCAGATGGAGCTGCTTACATGTTATTATTCTATGTAATATTAATATCAGGCACCAGATGGCGCTGCTTACATGTTGTTATTCTATTTAATATTAATATCAGGCACCAGATGGCGCTGCTTACAGGTTATTATTCTATGTAATATTAATATCAGGCACCAGATGGCGCTGCTTACAGGTTATTATTCTATGTAATATTAATATCAGGCACCAGATGGCGCTGCTTACAGTTATTATTCTATGTAATATTAATATCAGGCACCAGATGGCGCTGCTTACATGTTATTCTATGTAATATTAATATCAGGCACCAGATGGCGCTGCTTACAGGTTATTATTCTATGTAATATTAATATCAGGCACCAGATGGCGCTGCTTACATGTTATTATTCTATGTAATATTAATATCAGGCACCAGATGGCGCTGCTTATAGGTTATTATTCTATGTAATATTAATATCAGGCACCAGATGGCGCTGCTTACAGGTTATTATTCTATGTAATATTAATATCAGGCACCAGATGGCGCTGCTTACAGGTTATTATTCTATGTAATATTAATATCAGGCACCAGATGGCGCTGCTTATAGGTTATTATTCTATGTAATATTAATATCAGGCACCAGATGGCGCTGCTTACAGGTTATTATTCTATGTAATATTAATATCAGGCACCAGATGGCGCTGCTTACATGTTATTCTATGTAATATTAATATCAGGCACCAGATGGCGCTGCTTACAGGTTATTATTCTATGTAATATTAATATCAGGCACCAGATGGCGCTGCTTACAGGTTATTATTCTATGTAATATTAATATCAGGCACCAGATGCGCTGCTTACAGGTTATTATTCTATGTAATATTAATATCAGGCACCAGATGGCGCTGCTTACAGGTTATTATTCTATGTAATATTAATATCAGGCACCAGATGGCGCTGCTTACAGGTTATTATTCTATGTAATATTAATATCAGGCACCAGATGGAGCTGCTTACATGTTATTATTCTATGTAATATTAATATCAGGCACCAGATGGCGCTGCTTACATGTTGTTATTCTATTTAATATTAATATCAGGCACCAGATGGCGCTGCTTACAGGTTATTATTCTATGTAATATTAATATCAGGCACCAGATGGCGCTGCTTACAGGTTATTATTCTATGTAATATTAATATCAGGCACCAGATGGCGCTGCTTACATGTTATTCTATGTAATATTAATATCAGGCACCAGATGGCGCTGCTTACAGGTTATTATTCTATGTAATATTAATATCAGGCACCAGATGGCGCTGCTTACATGTTATTCTATGTAATATTAATATCAGGCACCAGATGGCGCTGCTTACAGGTTATTATTCTATGTAATATTAATATCAGCACCAGATGGCGCTGCTTACAGGTTATTATTCTATGTAATATTAATATCAGGCACCAGATGGCGCTGCTTACATGTTATTCTATGTAATATTAATATCAGGCACCAGATGGCGCTGCTTACAGGTTATTATTCTATGTAATATTAATATCAGGCACCAGATGGCGCTGCTTACATGTTATTCTATGTAATATTAATATCAGGCACCAGATGGCGCTGCTTACAGGTTATTATTCTATGTAATATTAATATCAGGCACCAGATGGCGCTGCTTACATGTTATTCTATGTAATATTAATATCAGGCACCAGATGGCGCTGCTTACAGGTTATTATTCTATGTAATATTAATATCAGGCACCAGATGGCGCTGCTTACAGGTTATTATTCTATGTAATATTAATATCAGGCACCAGATGGCGCTGCTTACAGGTTGTTATTCTATGTAATATTAATATCAGGCACCAGATGGCGCTGCTTACAGGTTATTATTCTATGTAATATTAATATCAGGCACCAGATGGCGCTGCTTACAGGTTATTATTCTATGTAATATTAATATCAGGCACCAGATGGCGCTGCTTACATGTTATTATTCTATGTAATATTAATATCAGGCACCAGATGGCGCTGCTTACAGGTTATTATTCTATGTAATATTAATATCAGGCACCAGATGGCGCTGCTTACAGGTTATTATTCTATGTAATATTAATATCAGGCACCAGATGGCGCTGCTTACAGGTTATTATTCTATGTAATATTAATATCAGGCACCAGATGGCGCTGCTTACATGTTATTATTCTATGTAATATTAATATCAGGCACCAGATGGCGCTGCTTACAGGTTGTTATTCTATGTAATATTAATATCAGGCACCAGATGGCGCTGCTTACATGTTATTCTATGTAATATTAATATCAGGCACCAGATGGCGCTGCTTACAGGTTATTATTCTATATAATATTAATATCAGGCACCAGATGGCGCTGCTTACAGGTTGTTATTCTATGTAATATTAATATCAGGCACCAGATGGCGCTGCTTACATGTTATTCTATGTAATATTAATATCAGGCACCAGATGGCGCTGCTTACAGGTTGTTATTCTATGTAATATTAATATCAGGCACCAGATGGCGCTGCTTACATGTTATTCTATGTAATATTAATATCAGGCACCAGATGGCGCTGCTTACAGGTTATTTAACTGATCCGGTATCACTATAAATTTATGCTCCGGTCTTACAGCTCTGTCCTCTTCCTAGCCAAGCAGTCATATTTTACAGTCCTCATACACACCCACTCCCGGAACCCAAAACGCCTGTTCACTACCTTCAACTCCCTTCTCCGTCCTGCTGTGGCTGTTCCTCACACTGACCTCAATGCCGAAGACCTAGCCTGCTTTTTCACAGCAAAAATAGAACAGATAAGAACTGAAATCTCAACAATGCCGATATCACCCGGGCAGGAAGATGCTGACCATGTCCATCCTCACATGTTGAACTCCTTCCCTTCAGCTACTGAACAAGAAGTCTTTAAACTACTACGATCCTCTCATCCCACTACCTGCCCCCTCGACCCCGTTCCTTCACATCTTGCCAAAACACTTTGTTTCTCTTGTAACGTCCTTGACCCAGACCTTTAATCTGTCCTTAACCTCTGGGGTCTTTCCTGCTCCCCTCAAACATGCCACAGTAGTCCTGATCCTAAAAAAGCCGTCTCTGGATCCGAATGCGCCCTCCAACTACCACCACGTGTTCCTGCTCCCTCCAACTACCACCACGCGTTCCTGCTCCCTCCAACTACCACCCCGCGTCCCGGCTCCTTCCAGCTACCGCCCCGCGCCCCTGCTCCCTTTTTGCCTCCAAAATCCTTAGAAAGCTTGTGTATGTCCATCTGACTGACCTCAACACACACTCTCTCCTTGACCCTCTGCAATCTGGCTTTCCTTCACTGCACTCGATGGAAACAGCTTTTGCGAAACTGACCAATGACCTTGTAACTGCTAAATCTAATGGGTGCTGCTCCCTGCTGATCCTGCTTGACCTCTCTGCCGCCTTTGATACAGGTGACCACTCGCTCCTCGTTCAAACCCTTAGTGATATAGGCCTTCATGGTTCTGTTCTTTCATGATTCGCTTCCTACCTGTCCCAACGATGGTTTAGTGTCTCACTTACAGGAAGTACCTCCTCCCAGCAGCCTGTCTCTGTTGGGGGCCCCAAGGGTCAGTACTGGACCCTCTACTTTTCTCAGTCTACACGGCCTCTCTAGGAAAACTGATCAGCTCCTTTGGATTTCAGTACCATCTATACGCTGAGGACACTCGTATATACCTCTCCTCCCCTGATCTCTCTCCAGGTCTCCTGGATCGAGTCACTGACTGTATCTCCGCCGTCTCAAATTGGATGTCTTCCCGCTTCCTTAACCACTTGAATGCTAAGGACGCGCTCAGCGCGTCCTCAGCATTCCCGCTGGTATGCGGAGGACGCGCTGAGCGCGTCCTCGCATTGGGGTCAGCGTTCGGCCGGGTTCCGGCCGATCGCTGGCCCCTCCGGTGCGGGCTGACATCCTGGATGTCAGCCTGGCATCCGGAGCAGTGGCCGCCATTATTAGGTGTCATTGCGCCCCCGCGATGACACCTAATTCAGGCGCCCCCCCCGCATTTGCGGAGGAGGCGCCTGAAAGGGAGGGGGGGGGAGGTCCTTCGGACCTCTCTCCCTCCCGATCGGCGGCTCACAGGGGCTTAACCCAGGCATCATTTGGAAGGGCACAGCCTGCCCTTCCAAATGATGCCTGGCATTAACCCCTGGGGAGCTGGATCGCAAATCGGCGCTGAAAAGCGCCGATTTGCGATCCTTCCCGGGAGCTGGCCGACATCTTGGATGTCGGCCAAGCTTCCGGGAACTCCCCAGAGGACTGGCGTCATCGTGCGCAGCACGATGACGCCAGTCCTAGCATTAACCCCTAACTGCCACGAACTGTGGAGATAGGGAGTTCCAATGAACTCCCTATCTCCCGATCCGTGGCAGTTAGGGGTTAAATTTTGATATCGTTGGATCGGCCAGAGCATGGCCGTTCCAACGATACCAAACATGAAAGTAAAAAAAATTGTAAAAAAAAAAAAAAACACTTTTTTTATTTTTTTTGGTTTGTTAATGCAGCAATATTGTTCCCATTTCAATTATAATGTGAACAATGATGCTGCATTAACGATTTTTGTATGCGGTGCGTTTGTTAAAAATGGTGTCATTTTCCCCAAAAAAAAATGTAACGAGACCCCATCTCTAATTTTTTAACAAGCGCACCCCATACAAAATATAACCGCAATTGCTCGCATGTTAAAATGTGGAAAAAAACACTTTACACGCTGTAAATTATTGAAAATACATATTTTATTGCATTTTTTGTTATAATATACAAACATGACATAACGTATACATATAATAATGACATATTATGAATCTACCGAGTCTGACGGAAAGAACGATATATAATGTCGATGTCATATACTAAAATAAGCCTTCAAAACAGGTTTAAACATGATGCGCAAAACAGGTAAAAAATGACCTCAGCACAGGGGCGGGAAAAGCCTCAGCAGCGAAAGGGTTAAACTCAATCTCACCAAAACTGAAATTCTCGTCATTCCTCCCTCTGAGAAAAACCCCAATCCCACCTATCTCTCTACGAGTAAATGGAACACCCATTAGGCCAACACCCCAAGCTCGCTGCCTTGGCGTCACTTTTGACTCTGACCTAACATTCTCTCCCCACATCCAGACAGTGACCAAATCCTGTTACTTTCAACTCAAAAACATTGCCCGCGTCTGCCCCTTTCTGACACAAGATACAGCGAAGGTGCTGGTTCATGCTCTTGTCATTTCACGACTTGACTACTGCAACTCGCTCCTTATTGGCCCCAACTTCCGTATTGCCCCTTTACAATCTGTAATGAATGCAGGGGCCAGGCTTATTTTTCTCCCTAAATGCACCTCGCATACTTCCTCCCTCCTCTGCCGTTCCCTCCATTGGCTTCCTGTACCTCCCCCTCGGCCGGTCCCTCCATTGGCGTCCTGTACCTCCCCCCTCTGCCGGTCCCTCCATTGGCGTCCTGTACCTCCCCCCCCCCTCTGCCGGTCCCTCCATTGGCTTTCTGTACCTCCCCCCTCTGCCGGTCCCTCCATTGGCTTCCTGTACCTCCCCACTCTGCCGGTCCCTCCATTGGCTTCCTGTACCTACCTCCCCCCCCCCTCTGCCGGTCCCTCCATTGGCTTCCTGTACCTACCCCCCCCCCCCCTCTGCCGGTCCCTCCATTGGCTTCCTGTACGTTTCAGGATACAGTATAAAATACTGACGCTCGAGGACTTCCGGGAGGCGGGCCTAAGTAATGGCCGCATTTTAAGACAGCTCCACTCGCAGAGGTTTTACATCTGTTGGCATCTGAGGCATCCCTGCCTGCCACGCCGCTGCCGACTAACTGATTGTCGCCCTCTTCATCCCCGGAGGTCCGTGGGCCAGATTTTGGCCGTTCCATACCCGCACGGCTGTGCGGGTGCGTGACCCCTCTGTAGGCCCGGACTGAAGCCTGACGCTGCTCTCGAGCGCGCTACTATCGCGCTCGTGGGGTGAGTGGGCAATTCCTTTACCCTCCGCTGCCTCGGACCCCTGTGTTGAGGCGCCGGCTTCCTCATCTTGCGCTTCCTCAGCGCCGTTTGCTGGGGTCAGTTTGGCGGCACCTGGTCCGGCGCACGTGAACAGTTGCCGGAAGCTTCCGGCGGGAGTGCTCTCGCCCATCACCGTCCTCGGAGGGCTCAGTCCAGGACCGTGTATCCC